>ML251326.1:70427-202501 GCA_005239495.1 Nicotiana undulata | reverse complement strand
TTGAAGAAATCCTATATAATCCAATCAAAACCATGTTGTAACTAGTGATTTATAAGTGAAATCGCCATAATAACACACTTAAAAACTCACCTTATGAGTGTATTTGAAGCCTTGATCGGATGGGTGATGGAGAGGATGCCCTAGCCTCGAAAAATGACTTAAAACCTCTCTTTTCCCGTCCTTGGGGGTATTTAGAGGTCAGTTATTAGCGGGGGCGCACTCAGGCCGCGCTAAGGCCGCGCTAACGAGGCAGAAACTTTCCGATTAGCACGGGCGTGCTCAGGCCGCGCTAGTGGCCGCGCTCTGACGCAGGTCCAGTAAAATTGTCATAACATTCGGTATACACCTCCAAATGACAAACGGCTTGATGAGTTGGAAACTAGACTCGAAGATCTTTAATTTGATAGGTTTTACATCACATAACTCATCATATATATGTAGATATGCTCGTCCAAAGTGAGGTCTTGTGCGTACACATTTGAATTTTTAGTCTATTATGAAAATTTTCAACTTGACTTAGCATTAGGGCTCTTCTTAGACCCTAAACCATTTTTAATGAACCTCATACATATATTGTCATGATCAATTGATATCATTCAAATTACCAGTCTTGTTCATACCCGAATTGATATCATTAGCATCCGTAAATCTTCTTAATGGTCTTAAAACACTTAGAAATTTTCCGGGGTGTTACATCATAGGTAATTAACAGATAGTGATAGGAAATAACAACTTCTTCCATATTTACAAATTTTAAGTCTTCGCCATTTCAGTTGACAAATTATGATTCAAGGCCAGTAAACAGTTAAAAATCACAGAAAATACTCAGCAAATAGCATGCGCAAGTATGCCGAGGGTCGAACGGCTCGAACCAACGATAAATTTAAATTGTGCACTGCCGAAGGGTCGAACGGCTCGAACCATAGATGCATCTATTACCCCGCTCGTGAATCGATCATGCGACGCGGTCTTATATAAATAATAGAGTTACCCACCTCGCGAATCATACATGCGACTCAGGTACTCATAGATACACACATACAGACAGTAAATGCATGCTTTATCAGGAAAAAAATTACCCAAGAAAAGTGATAATTTCTCTTTTAATGGTCGCGAAGTTAGTATTTAAATATTTTTCTAGAAATTCATTTACCAAGTTCGATAGGGTTTAAACATTTTAATTTCATCAGTAAAGTTACAAATACGGGAATTAAAACATACTTTTGGGTCCTAGACTACCCGGACATAAGCATAATAGTAGCTACGCACGGACTCCCCTCACCTCGTGCGTACGTAGCCCCCACAAAAAGTAGCAGATGTTTTATTATTTCACCTATGGGGACAATTCCCTCTTACAAGGTTAGAAAGGAGACTTACCTCGCTCCGAAGATTTATAACCGGCCTCCAAGCCCTTCCGACGACTCAAATTGATGCACCACGCCAAAAACACTATCCAAATAACGGGCAAACCAATGAAAATATACTCTAATACTTATATCAATTTAATTTATATAAATTCCTAACTCCACTCGGAAAGTTAAAAAAATTGCCCTCGGGCCCACGTGCCCAGAATCCGATGAAACTCACAAAATCCGACAACCCATTCCGATACGAGTTCAACCATACAAAAATTATCGGATTGGCTTTCAAATCTTAGAAGATTTGCTAAAAATCAGATTTTTCTTCAATAAACTCATGGATTCATGATGTAAATGAGTATGGAATCATGAAATATAATCAATATAAGATAAGGAACACTTACCCCAATGTTTTCCCGTGAAAATCTCCCAAGAACCGTGCTCCAAAAATCCAAAACGAAAATGAAGGAAATGAGCATTTTTGGTCCTTAAGTTTCTGTCATCCGTCACAAAAAGTCCATTTTCGCCACTAAAAGTCGTCATTAAAAGTCCACTAGAAACAGCTTTACCAGCCACTATTCAACCGATCATAACTTTTTTCACAAATGTCTAAATGATAAATGATTTAACTTTCTGGAAACTAGAATCAAAGAGTTACAACTTTCATGTTTTACAAATTTTCAGATTCATTATAAAATTTGAGATATAAGCTTCCAAATTAGGTTCCTCGCATCAGAAATTTCTGGAAAAATTGCAAAAACAGCTTACCAGCCTTCATTCAATCGATCATAACTTTCTGTACAAATATACAAATAATGAATGGTTTATCTTTCTGGAAACTAGAACGCAAGGGCTACAACTTTTATGTTTTTCAATGTTTTAGATTAATATAGATTGCAAGATATGAGCTTCCAAAATTGACTCCACGCATCAGAAATATTTTTGGTGAACAGCTTCTGCAACAGAATTTCAGTAGCTTTCTTTGTCCGAAATTCTTTCCGTTAACCTTCCGAAATCCACCCGAGACCCTCGGAACCTTAACCGATTATACCAACATGTCCCAAAACATGATACGAACTCGCTCGAGGCCTGAAATCACATCAAACAACATCGAAATCATGAATCGCACCCCAATTCAAGCTTAATGAACTTTAGAACTTGAAACTTCTACATTCGATGCCGAAACCTATCAAATCACGTCCGATTGACCGTAAATTTTTCACACAAGTCACATTCGACATTACGGACCTATTCCAACTTCCGGAATTGGAATCCGACCCCGATATCAAAAAGTCAAACTCTCGGTCAAACTTCTCAAAAACCTTTAAATTTCTATCTTTAGCCAAATGACTTCAAAATGACCTACGGACCTCCGAATTCACTTCCGATCGCACTCCCAACTCTAGAATCACCATACGGAGCTATTCCCAGACTCGGAATCCCAAACGGACATCAATAACACTAAAATGCACTTCAACCCAGACTTATAAAATTTCTTCTAAAATGCTAACTTCTACAATGTGCGCCGAAATGCTCCCGGGTCATCCAAAACCCGATCCGAACATACGCCCAAGTCCGAAATCATCATATGAACCTGCTGGAACCTTCAAATCCTGATTCTGAGGTCGTTTACTCAAAAATCCAATCTTAGTCAATTCTTCCAACTTAAGGCTCCCAAAATGAGAATTTTATTTCCAAATTGATTCCGAACTTCCTGAAACTCAATTCGTGCACCTACCCTTTCTACCACAACCCAGTTGAGCATATTAGCTCGAAAAAAATCTGAATATTCTCCCTTTTATTTAGTCAAGTTAGCCTTGGAGCTTAATTCCAATATCCGAAATTCTTTTCCAGGCCTTCTTCCAATATACGAACACCGTATTAATCATCACACGATGTACCAGAATACGACTGCATACCTTTGCTGAATTCACACCATGAACCACATCATTCACAGGCCCATAATAACACTCTCTGCTCATAACAGCTAATATTCCCCGAATCTGATCCTCACAATGCCCCCATGACCCATATACAGGTCATGTTCTAACTCTTATAATACCGCCACGACAGAAAATACGTGTAGAAATTCATAACCAACTGCAGAGTTAACAATTCATCGAATCTCTCCTCTTGACTAGAATTATCACCTCATTATGAACCAAATAATGGTATTTGTTCTTTAATATACTTCACATAATCTTATCGCACTGATCCTTGATCCAATAATCTCGTCTCACCCAGTATGAACTACCCATGCAATAAACCACCCCAGATTCTGCCAAAATCTCCTATGATGCCACAATGCGCCAATAGGCCACAACTCGAACACGATACATAAAGAAATGACTCAGGAGGGGACTACTCAACTTACACAACTAATATGAACTTTCCTTAGAAAATAGGAAGCAAAACACAAGAAAATAGATATAGGGAACAGTACTCAGCATCACACAATTGCGGCGTGCAACCCGATCCAAATAACATGCCCGTGGCGGCGTGCCACCCAATCCAAACATAAATCCCACTCAAGAAGATACTTATCGAGCTAAGTCTCCCATTACCAGAAATTATCGATTATCGGTCACAAGCACGCCAACTGCATAATACCATCCTGGAGAGGAAGATAGATCCATACGCTACAAAACTCAAGCACAACTGAGGTGCGATATATGATCTTAATCTCAAGAGCCATCTTGCTCACATAACATCATCACCACGCGAAACCTCAACACATAAGAAATTATCAAGTCGTTCCACAGCTCACATAGCACAACATATTATTACATGAAATGGACGAAGATGGAACAACATCTAATGTTCTAATACCTCTCCAAGAGAAGCGCTATACTAAAATGAACACGTCTGACTCACATGGAGCCCATAATCATATTTAAATCCATTCACAAACCTCAAGCGGATTCTGCTCGCACCGAACTAGGTTAATAGCCTTACCTGGGTCCATAATAATCCACTTTTTCTCATAACACACAAGAACAACCATCATAGCCGGAGCAAACCCCCACATTCCGCAACCAAATGAATCGAGCACCCTTCAGGCATAAATTCTCAAATAGGTAATATTACCACCTCCTTCATACCTGGCTTAAACCTTCAATCAATCAGGTGACTACATGTCACACTTATACAATCTTCCTATGGTCACGCTCCCACGACCTTCCACACAAGGTAACAAGTCTGCACATTCACACCACCGACCACACTAACGTTGTAAAGCAAATCGAGAATCCATGACCAAGGTGCAATGCCTCTTTCACAAAACACCGATCTCAGGTGATGTTGAAGACAACACCAGCTTACTCTAAACATTCAAATCCCTTTTCTTGCTCATCTAATCTCATGACATCCTTTCCAACACCGAATCGCATCCCTGATCCTCACTTTCAAATTTCATACCGCTCACTGCACCTAACATGCCAATATGCGATAGTACAATAATTTCATCATAACTCCTGAACCACTAATGGGGTGAACACTTCGTCACATAGAAACCTTTTACTTAACCCAATTCAAGAGAACCATAACAACACACGAGTGAATTATCATAATCACAAAACATGCAAATCCTCAAGTAATAGTCTATACCACCATAATCCTTCCGGGATCCGCCTACACATGATAGGCCATACAACTTGAATGCTTCCAAATAAAATCAATTACGGCGGCCATCGGGCACTTGCACGCACTGTCACCAATCACATGCATAACTAATCACGCTGAATGAGCTGATTACTGCCACCAATATGCCAATTCCACCATGTCTAACCATCTACCTTTTTCTAATTACTTAACCTTAATTTGAATTAGAAATAATGACAACTCCAGTCAACACATAACAACTCAACTCACACTCATCCTGAGTGACCCCATTCCACGAGACTACTTTGTCTCCAAACCCATGAACCGTTTCATGCCCTCCGTGCACGCACATTCGCATCTTCGACTGGTATACCCATCCTGATAATCCTTCTACAAATTCAGAGTTTATTTCTCTCATTCCTCTAATGCTACACTACAAGCCGAAAACATCATGGAACATTCCGGGCCTCCTATCACATTCTGCTGCAAGAGCCCGATCCTTAGCCATACTGCGGGCATGAAACCCTTAAACACCGCATTCTTAACCTTCAAATTCATTAGGACCATTGTTGAGAGTCACCCACTTTGGCTTGGTATCGACTATAATCAACTCCAAGGCTCCGCTAGCACCTGACACCCATCTTAATAAAGCACCCGACAGACCAACTTCCCTTGCAAATCATCTTTGTACTAAGCATAAATCCTGAATCTTTCCAAAGCCTAAACCTGGTTCCATAAGGCCAACTTTTGCACACATTTAGCAAATCCTATGCTCAATTACTACTCGTGTCTTCTTCCCTTAGCTGTAATAACCCACTAATATGCCGATAACCAGAGTTTTTGCCAGTAGATAACCATGCAACCCAATCGTGGGCGGTGGAACTCTCCCACTTAGCCTGAAGCTGCTATTACACAAATCTGGAACTCACCAAGAATCTTCCTTCATATCGAACAACTCCTTTTTGTTGCATCCCATCTCCCGTCGCAATGGCCGATATTTCAATTTAAGCCCGTGGACCCAATCACCGTCCACTAAATTATCAAATCACTCCAAACGTCTCCTCAATATGTGCATCTATCTTACCACAGAACTCATATGCTACGCTGCCACTCTCCCACTTTGGTCAAACTCCCCCTCTAAGCAACTGCTCGACTTCCGCTTCTTACACCTGGCATTCTAGAAATTTAATCATTGCCTGACACTTCCCACATGTCTTTCCTCATCGTATGCTGCCCAGTTGTTGCCTCAAATAAATGTCATTTCTTTGTAGCACTTAAACCAGCAGATCACCACAACTTCAAACCTTTCCGAAGATCATCTTTCTCGAGCAGCCTGCATTAGAAATACCTATTCAATCCTGAACCACCGCACACCACGATATCTGATAGTCGCTTCTTCCCTACTACTTCACAATATTTTGATCCGATGCAACTGAAGAAACCCCAGCATCGGCGAACTTAACACATTCTATTCGATCAAGGACGACGATACCACATCACGGATAAAGATTCCACCTCACTTGAAAACACCAAGTCTTATTACTTTATCAACCCAAACTTGAACATTTATAGTCTAATTGCCCTTCCTACGCCAAAAATAAAATACTGAAACCTCGGAATAATTTTCTGAGTAGAACTCCTATCAAGTCATTCATGGTCTCAACACATAGGCGAGCATCCTACCACCACGTCGATTACTGCGCGATAACCATTCATGAGCATCATAGCAACCTGTGCATAGCCTCAAAGCTCTCAGAAATACAACTACTGAGCTGAAATAACATAATATCCTTCCGCAAAGGAACGACAATAGCCCCAACCAACTATGCATGGAGAAACATCACGCACCACATCTGTAGTATCATTATAGTTCTTCAGTTCTCAATTTATATCAAGCGCTCTGCGTCGCATAAGAATGAATAGGAAAGAAGCGATGTCATAAGCCTCAAAGGAATCAAATCGCATGATGGAGAATCAAGAAGGGAAGTGTTGTTAACAGCCCTGTAGCCTCTCGAAGATAAGTATAGATGTCTCAGTACCAATCCGCAAGACTCTACTAGACTTGCTCATGACTCGTGAGACCTAAGAGAACCTAGTGCTCTGATACCACAATGTCACGACCCAAAATCCATTAAGGTCGTGATGGCACCGAACACCACCATCAGGCAAGCCAACACTAAATAGTTAATTAAAATTCCCATTTTAGTAATTTTTGAAATCGTTAATTTTCATTTCATTTTATAACGGTCGATAAAATTTACTGAGTAAATAACAAGGTTCTACACTTCAATTAACAAATGCATCCCAAAATCATCCCAGAACCCGGCGTCACAAGTGCTTGAGCAATTTCTAAGAAGTATACATGTAATACAATATTTGTCTGGAGTACAAACTGGATAAAGAAATAAAAATACAAAATAATACATCTAAGGGAGACTTTGCCGGCTGCGGGTCATCTCGGGATGGTGCAACTCACCTAAGTCCCCATATCAACCATGCAACGGCACCAAGCAGGGCCACTAGATATACATGTACCTGTGCAACAAAATGCACACTAAATGTAGTATGTGTACAAAAACAACGTGTACTCAGTAAGTATCCCGCCTAATCTCGAAGAGGTAGTAACAAGAGGTCAAATTTGACACTTGCTAGAGGTCAATTTAATAAAATCAAAGATGACAATAAGCATGTATATCATAGGTAATTAGCAGATAGTGATAGGAAATAACAACTTCTTCTATATTTACAAATTTTAAGTCTTCGCCATTTCAGTTGACTATGATTCAAGGCCAGTAAACAGTTAAAATTCACAGAAAATACTCAGCAAATATCATGCACAAGTATGCCGAGGGTCGAACGGCTCGAACCAATGATAAATTTAAATTGTGCACTACCGAAGGGTCGAACAGCTCGAACCACAGATGCATCTATTACCCCGCTCGTGAATCGATCATGCGACGCAGTCATATATAAATAATAGAGTTACCCTGCTCGCGAATCATACATGCGACTCAGGTACTCATAGATAAACACATACAGACAGCAAATGCATGCTTTATCAGGAAAACAATTACCCAAGAAAAGTGATAATTTCTCTTTTAATGGCCGCGAAGTTAGTATTTAAATCTTTTTCTAGAAATTCATTTACCAAGTTCGATAAGGTTTAAACATTTTAATTTCATCAGTAAAGTTACAAATACGGCAATTAAAACATGCTTTTGAGTCCTAGACTACCCGGACATAAGCATAATAGTAGGTACGCACGGACTCTCGTCACCACGTGCGTACGTAACCCCCACAAATAGTAGCACATATTTTATTATTTCACCTATGGGGACAATTCCCTCTTACAAGGTTAAAAAAGACACTTACCTCGCTGCGAAGATTTATAACCGGCCTCCAATCCCTTCCGATGACTCAAATTGATGCACCACGCCAAAAAAACTATCCAAATAACGGGCAAACCAATGAAAATTTACTCTAATACTTATATCAATTCAATTTATATAAATTCCTAACTCCGCTCGGTAAGTTGACAAAATTTCCCTCGGGCCCACGTGTCCAGAATCCGATGAAACTCACAAAATCCAAAAACTCATTCCGATACGAGTTCAATCATACAAAAATTATCAAATTCCGACATCGGATTGGCTTTCAAATCTTAAATTTTTGTTTTTGGAAGATTTGCTAAAAAACAGATTTTTCTTCAATAAACTCATGGATTCATGATGTAAATGAGTATAGAATCATGAAATATAATCAATATAGGATAAGGAATACTTACCCCAATGTTTTCCTGTGAAAATCGCCCAAAAATCGTCCAAAAACCGTGCTCCAAAATTCCAAAACGAAAATGAAGGAAATAAGCATTTTTGGTCCTTAAGTTTCTGCCATCCGTCACGAAAAGTCAAGTTTCGCCACTAAAAGTCGTCACTAAAAGTCCACTAGAAACAGCTTTACCAGCCCTTATTCAATCGATCATAACTTTCTGTACAAATGTCTAAATGATGAATGGTTTAACTTTTTGGAAACTAGAATCAAAGAGTTACAACTTTCCAGTTTTACAAATGTTCATATTTCTTATAGATTTCGAGTATAAGCTTCCAAATTAGGCTCCTCGCATAAGAAATTTCTGGGGAAATTGCAAAAAACAGTTTACCAGCCTTCATTCAATCGATTATAACTTTCTGTACAAATATCCAAATGATGAATGGTTTATCTTTATGGAAACTAGAATTCAAGGGCTACAACTTTTATGTTTTATAATGTTTCATATTCATTATATATTGCAAGATATAAGCTTCCAAAACGAGTCCACGCATCAGAAATGTTTTTGGTGAACAGCTTCTGCAACAGAATTTCAGCAGTTTTCTTTGTCCGAAATTCATTCCGTTAACCTTCCGAAATCCACCCGAGGCCCTCGGGACCTTAACCAAGTATACCAACATGTCCCAAAATATGATACGAACTAGCTCGAGGCCCCAAATCACATCAAACAACGTCGAAATCATGAACCGCACCCCAATTCAAGCTTAATGAACTTTAGAACTTGAAACTTCTACATTTGATGCCGAAACCTATCAAATCACGTCCGATTGACCTCAAATTTTGCACACAAGTCACATTCGACATTACGGACCTATTCCAACTTCTGGAATTGGAATCCGACCCCGATATTAAAAAGTCAAACTCTCAGTCAAACTTCTCAATTTCATTCACAATGTGTTGACCCACGTTCACTGGCAAGCCATCCATAATAGCAGCGATCATCAATGCCTTCTCAGGCGTCACCTCAGTTTCATGTCTAGTTGGCACAATCCTGGCACAGATAATGGATAGCCAAACCTTGGCTTCCACAGTGAACTCATGAGAATCAACCCCTTTATGAATTCTTTCCCAAGTCAGTTGTACCCCGTCATGAAGCTTTTCCACCAACCACTGTGTTCCTCTCTCTCTTCCCCTGGCTCTATATACCTCATTGTCAGCATTGGGAAGCCCATAGTGTGCATTTATTACCTCGGTCCCAAAGTCGACCCGTTTTCCTCTTACAAAAGTGAATACATACCCTTGGAAATTAGTCTTCACGGCGTTGGCATAAAACTTACGAACTATGGTGTAGTTTGCTTTGATTGGTTCAGGAGAAAAGCATATACATCCATTGTCGGTCAGTCTCCAGAAGAACTCCGGCATATTATCATCAAGGTTGTCTAGATGGATGCCTCTTTCTTTGACAATGCTTTTTGACATGAGCCTGTCCTAATTCCTTTCACACTCAGCCGCCGTGAATCTCGTCGCATCGAAATACTCTTCTTCCATAGCTAGGGGAACATTTTTTTGCACATTTTCAACATTTTCTGAGGCCATTTTATACACAAAGTACCTACAAATAGAGACCAAATGTTAAACGCATGAACGGGTACTTTATACACCGTATTATAATGTATCTAGGCCAAAGAAACGAGCCGTGAAACAATCGTGCAAGGATTTGCGAGGCTACTATTTTACTGCCAGGGAATTAGGCAGTGCGATCGCATTATTTTCATTGCAATCGCATAGGGGAAATTTTTTGGCTCACACTAGCAGCACTGTGTGATCGCGGAGTATGCAAAGCGATCGCACAAGGCAATTTTCCACCCTTGCAATTTTAAAGTAGTGCGATCGCGCACTGTGCCTTGCGATCACATAGCTTCCTGTTCCGCCCAGCTATTTCTTTTTTCTTGGGCATTTCTCCAAACACATTAGGGGCAACCGTTTTGTACACACGTTGTTAAAACATTTAAGCACATATTTACACCAGATTTGTTCAAGAATCACAAGAAATTAACTCAACCAACCTCACCCAGCAAGCATGCACACAATCAAACAAAAGATTCAAAGAAAAAACTTTAAATTAAAAATCATAAAAAGGTGGAAATGGAGAAGAAAGAAAAGTTAGTGTTTATTTACACTAATCTCACACAAAAATTAAACTTATTAAAGAAAGAGTTGAGTGATGAAGTACATACCAGAAATGGAGAAGAAAGAAAAGTTAGTGTTTATTTACACTAATCTCACACAAAAATTAAACTTATTAAAGAAAGAGTTGAGTGATGAAGTACATACCAGAAATGGAGAAGAAAGAAAAGTTAGTGTTTATTTACACTAATCTCACACAAAAATTAAACTTATTAAAGAAAGAGTTGAGTGATGAAGTACATACCGGAGAGATTGAACTTGATTAGTTGTGTGAAATTGAAGAGAGAACACCTTTTATGATTTTTGAGGGCCAAGGGGTGAGAATTTTCGTCTTGGGGCAGAAGATTGAGTGAGAGGGTCATTTCCAGTGTTTAATTATTTTTCACCTACCTAGAGGAATGTGATCGCATGAGTACAATTGTGATCGCATAGTGCAAAAAGTTCTGAAATTTTGCGATGGCATTGGCAATTATGCGATCACATAATGTAACTGCTACCTACTGAAATGCGATCGCATTATTTGTGCGGCAACCGCATAGTGAAACAGTGTGCTGCACTGTAATTTTTGCACCAGCACTGTTTTTTTGGCTACCCGGTCACCCCGACCTGCTCAAATCAACTCCAAAAATTCTGAAATTTGGCAGATTGGTTAGAAACAATATAAGAAGCTATTTTAAAAAAGAAAATTTCAAAAATGACCAAAAAAAATTTAAAACGATGGGTTGCCTCCCACCAAACGCCGCATTTAACGTCATGGCATGACGCATGTCAACTTTATCACTTTTCTCGCCACTTGGATGATATGAATTGGGCACCTAGATTCGAATCAAGCTTGTGACCACGAGCGATGGGGGGTGGTAAGTAGATGATCAAGCCAATCCTCAAATTCTTCATTTTGCACTTTTTGGCTTTCATGTGAGGTATGTCATTTTGCTTTCTTGTTTACTCAAATTGTAAAATGTATGGTATGAATTTTTTTTCCTTGCAACCCTCCATTGATTTGTGTAGTTCAACTTCCATATCACCACACAATTCCAATGTTGAAAAATTCTTGGAATGTGCCTTCAAACCTCCAACTTGCAATTTTTCCCGGATTTTGACATCCTCTTTTTCCCCCGGACTAGAGTCAATTTCAACAATATTTTTCATCACCCCGACTGGCTCTAGTTCCATATTTTTCTTGGCATCACAAACACTCATGGCGTCGGTTGGCGGATGTTCAATTCTTGATTCCTCAAAGTAAAGCTCACTTTCTTCCTCGGAATTGGACTCCTCTTGGCTCATATCCACACTTTCAACTTGAGAGGCATAATGAGCCTCCATCAATGCTTGCATTTGATCCTCCAAAGTGCGGATGTGCTCATCATTTTGAGTCACATCATGCTTCAATTCCTAGAGTGCAAAGTTGTGCTTTTCCTCATTTTCAAGAATGGCCTCCAACATGAGCATCATCTTCTCATTTTGAGCATTTGAGAGTTCTTCTTGGTTTTGTTCAAGTGCCAAGGGAGAATTTTCAACTTCAACCTCCGAGGAAGGTTCTTGGATATCACTCACCTCCAAGGCTTTTTGAACCCTTAAGGCTTCAATCATTTCATCTGTTTGTGAGTGCAACCTTTCAAGTGCCAAGTCATTTTGGAGACTAGTCTCCAAAAGTTCCTCCAAGGCATTTTGCTCATTATTTCCTTCTTCAAGTAAACACTCCAACATAAGCTTGAACTCTCCATTTTGGCCATGCTCAATTTCTTCTACTTCCTCATCCCTAAAAATTTTATCACAAAAAGTAGAAACATCATAGCAGGGGCTTGGGGAAGGGACGGACAAATATACACAATCATATCAATGACTATTTTTGCAACCACACCTATCATAATTATTCCACTCATGGGTTTGAGATTGTGTGCAAAATCCATCCCCGGGAGAATTTAAACAATTTTGCCACGAGTGTGGTCCTCCAATATAAATACAAGGGTCATTAAAGTATGAACAACTACCGTCCGACCAATTTTCATTATATGATGCCACATTTTCTTTTTATCAAAAATTAAGAAACTAAACAAGTAACAAACAAGAAAAATTTATCAAGGTAAGAAAAATAATTACACAAACATTCACAAGTTTGGACCAAAGCACTTATGCTTATTTTTCAAACAACCTAAATTACGCCAATTGTTCCCCGGCAACGGCGCCGAAATTTGATACGCTCACATTTACACTTTAAAATAGTGTAAAGCGGTCGATGTCAAATATAATAACCCAACTAGGTTGGGGTCGAATCCCACAGAGAACAATATGAAGGCGATTAGGAATGTAAGAGAATTATCACTTATCGCACAGTGCCAAACACTTAGATTTTTGTTGTGAAAATATTATAACTAAATGAAAAAATATAAATTAACCTAGAAAGCAAGTAAAATGGTCAATGGCAACAAGTATGAATGCATCGGGAATTACACTCAAGTAACGATCCAATGTATTTCACGATTTTACAAATATGAGCGAGTTTATGTTAATTAGCCACGGATAATAATTCTTAATTAGCTTCTTCCGAAGACTAACAAGACTTCCTAATTGAATTATTCCTAACCCAATTAAGAGATTAAGCACTTCCGGATATGAATACAAGTAGTTCAATCCTATTCCTAGGTAGAATCTATAAAATAAGGGTTAACGCCTCAAGTTCTTGTTAATTAATCTTTCACAACCCCAAATTATCTTTTCCAAAATTAATTCGGAGTTAATGGGCGACTCCTAGGGTTAACTAATCTCTTTGGAAACATTTAAGAACAAGAATAATTAAAGAAACAATAACTCACTTCATAAATAAGTAAAAATCATTCAATACATAAGCACAACAAGGTATTTAATCCACACTTTAAATATGAATATTTCCATAAACAAGATTCAAGTGTTGGAAATAAATACTACACACTTAAATATTCAATACAAAGTAAGAAAATGAAGAAATAAACATAAATGGGTAAGAAAACCTTAACCACAAGCTTGAAATCTTCAAAACCCAAGTGTGTGTGCAAACCCTAGCTTCCACAAATGTTTTCTCTACTCTTCAAGACTTACAAAAAAAAATCAAAGCTAAGCCAAATATCCAGAAAATATCTGCTAGGTCGTGTATAAAAATAGTTTGGGGATTAAAATGTGAAATGTCAAAACTGCCCAGCACCTGCCCAGAAAATACATTGTGCGTTCACTACAGTGCACCCGCGATCGCACTCAATAACTGCCCCAAAGGTATGCGATCGCATACACCCCTGTGCGTTCGCATAGGCTATTTGTCCTGCCGCTGACCAGCCTCTCTTTCTTCTATGTGTTTGCAGTGCCAAGAAGCCGATCACACAGTATCATCCTCCTAGACTTATGCGATCGCATTAAATCACTGGCGATCGCATAGAGTAAAAATTGGGCAAACCTCAATTTTCTTATTTAGCTCTTTTTGACTTGTTTTCACACGATTTCGTCACAATCATCTCTAAATCACTTGACACCTGAAATATACCAATAATCATAAATAAATGTCTTAATTCTCAACAAAATTACACAAAAGATTAAGTATTAAGAGGAGATAAGTTGGTAAAATACCAACTTATCAAACCCCCAAACTTAAACTATTGCTTGTTCTCAAGCAATTCAAAAACTAAGAACATCCTACAAGAATATGATAACTTAAGCTCAATGGCATTCCAAATATCATTTTAGGTCAAAAAGAGTCAATTTAAGCACAATCTAGTGACTTCGGTTGGTACCAACAATTAATCCAAGGCATATGAATCACCAACTTTTCACACATTTTATTTCAAGTCAAGTGCCCAAACACTATATTAATCAAAGTAGCAACCAAGTCATGACAGTAAAGATTCAAAATTTGCCTCTCTATCATATTTGTTTTCCCTCGCTCATTCCTCCCAATTGAAAATGGAATTAAATTCACAACTCGAGTTTCATGTGCCCTCACACTTTAAGAGAGAATCTCAAACTCATAAATTACAATTCAAAACATAAATTGGATATCAAATGGAAAGACTCAAGTTTACCTCCACAAGTATTGCACACATACAGCATGCCTCATACACAAATTTAGGTCCAGATTTAACTCCTAAACATGATGTCTAAGTGGCAACAGCAGAGTTCAATTATATCACATAACTCAGAGAGGAAGTCCGAGTCATGGCTTGCCTACTGATTTTAGTATGCTGGTAGTTGATCATGATCACAAGAACAGGTCTGGTTTTATTTCTTGTAATTGATTACCTAAGGCTTGCTTAGGTGTAAAATAACATGCAACAATGGTACATGTTCATTAAGGGTCCATATTGTCAATACTATGTTATTCTAAGCGTGTACAAAGAACTGATTACTAGTTTATTTTAGGCCAGGGGATTGTTTCAGACATATGCTTAGACTGAGTATGATCCTATTACATGATATCTAATGCAGCATGATAGCTTAAACATGATTTCTAAATGAATACCGGATAACAGCATCATGCATAACTTCAGGGATAGCATAGGTGACGAATTTTAATAGTTGTTTACCTAAAACATGATTTATGTGCGTATCATGGTAAAGCATAATTACGGATTTGTTAACGCTCATTTTAAGGCAGGATTTAGATTACATTTTAAGAATGCATGAACATACTCACATGATAGCATTTTCCATTGTTATTACTGATCCCATGAACAGAATTTTCTAAGTGATCTAACAATATTGAAATAAAATGCTGAACAGTTTCATGCAATCCTAGCGAGCATGCTTTCTAATGTACGATATGCTTTGCACGTGTTAGTCCTAAACATGATTTCTATAGCACACATAGGGAATGTAAACCTAATAGCATGGTTTCTACTCTTTTATATCTATAGCATGCATAGTTACCCCTTCCCCTTCTCATTATTCATCCCCAAGAATGGTTTACAATAAGTTATTACATACCGTTGATCATGAATTGAAATGGGGAAAAATAAGAAGTTATTCTATAGGGAGCCTGCAGATAGGCCCAAGTCCTCCGGAACCTCATTGTCATATGGTATTTCACAGCCTTTCTCATAATCCGGGTGTATCAAAGTTCCCTAAGAAACTCAAGGGCTCTCGGGCAATGCTCACACCCAGATTTCAAAGTCATAGTAGGATAAGTGCGGTGTGGAAGTGCCAGCCTCAGTGTGTCAGAGTTCAGGGGGAGCTCAAGGGTCCCAAAGCAGTGCTCACACTAAGGGGGCAGAACTTAAGGGTCTAAGAATAAAGTGAAGTGCAGGATATGATTTGAAAAGAGTTAAGTAGGAAAACAACTTTTGAAAATAACTTGTTTGAAATAAGCTTTGGAGAAAGATAGTAGAATTCGTTTAGTGAAAACAATTGGAAAAGGGATAGGGTAAGACAGTCAGAGTCTTTAGGATGAGAACAGTACGCATAGAACAAGAAACAAGAACCAACCAAGTTCATCAATCACAAGCAGGGACCGAGCGGGTAGGGGAAAGCATGAAGCACATAGGGAAAAGCATACAATAAGCAGAGTCATATACATGTTCAGAGAAAGTTCTGGGACATCATGTGTTCAGGATTACATGGAGACTAAGTAATACATAGTGCAATTGTAGTATACTAGGAATCAAAGAGGATAGAAGTTGAATCATGTTAAAGCATGCGAAGGAGGTAGTAACATGTTGAGGCTAAAGGGAGGGTATTAAGAATTGAAGCAGAGAAGCATACAAACTAGTTAATTAAGGAAAGCAATCAAATAACTGAGGTATAGTGTAGGTAATTGGGGGTAAATACACAAAGGGTTTAATTAAGGACATAACTAGTAAAGAATCAATATGTAGCACGGTAAATCAGAGAATAAGGCAAGAAATAATTAAAGGCTGTAAAACATGGATATAATTTAGAAAATCAGCACATAGGTATCATCATAGTGAACCAGGGAATCAAAGGATTGACATAATGCTGATTTTAACGACAAAATAACATAAGTTTCCATGAATAAGCATACGAATCGAGTATTAACAGAGAGAATCGAGTCTGAAACCCTAATAAAGACATACTAGGGTAAAACCACAAGATATTCTAATTAAATGAAGAAATAATCATGAAAATTAAACACACAGCAAAATCATGTAGCAAACAGTCATGGACGAACTTCGGAATCCAGACGAAGTATCAAAAATTAGGGTTTCAACATAAACTAGTTAGGGTTAAGGAAACACTCAACACAATCGATCAAAACACATAATAATCAGAGAATAAGAACTTTTTAAAAATCAGAAAACGTTTTGAATAAGGTTTTCACGAAACCCTAATTTTTAGGAAAATGAAACATCGTTCAACAATCAGAGGTTTTTCATAAGAAAACACATGAAATAGGTTTATCTCGCCTCAGATCTGTAAAGATCTGAGAAGATGAAATTAGGGTTTCGAAGAAACATCCCAGAGATGAGAGCACCGGCTTAGAAACCATAGGTTTAGCCGAGAAATAGGGAGATCTTACTGGAGATCGAGCCATGAAGGCCTGAGACAGGCCAAAGGTGTGAATGAATGGACCCTGGTCTCTTGAGGGACTTAGAGACATCAATACCGGCGTGAGGGAGCCATGAGAGGCCTGAGGATGGTGAGGACTTCATGGTTTCCGGCGAGGAGGTGGCCGGAGGAGATGAACAGACCTCATTGAAGGTGAAGAGACTAGAAGTCTCTAGAGAGAACTAGAGAGATAGAGAGAGAGAGTAGAGAGACGAGTGTGTGAGTGAAAATGAGGGACGGAGGGGGGGGGGCGTAGTCTTAGGTTTAATTTAGGTAATAATTAATCTGGGTCGTTGATCAAAATTGATCAACGACCAAGATTTAATAAGACTTGGGTCGAGTTTGGGGTAGGATTTGGGCTGGTCCAATTGGGTATTGGGGTGGTCCAATTGGGTAGGGATCAGATTTTAATCGGGGCTAAAATTTAAATAAAAATGGCTAGCTGTTAAATACTTAATAATAATTACTTAAAAATAACTGATATTATAAAAATGAAATTGATGATCAATAAATTAAATTAGAATGATCAATCAGTATTAAAAAAATATAAATAACTAATTATTAGATAGAAATAGCATAAAACATATGGTTAGGCTATAATTGCAAAATTATTACAATTATAGCCAAAAAGTGCCAATTTGGCCAATTATAAAAAATAATTTGATCTTAATAGGACCAAAACAATATATTAGGTTAAGAAAATGTCTTCTAAATCATTTATAATGCAATTTATAATTAATTATTAGAGATAAAAATACTGGATAAATTAGAATAAATTAGTAAAATGTGGGAAAATTATAGAAGAATACCAGTTGTGATGAAAACTGATTTTGAAGATATATGCAAGTTTAAAATAATTTGAGGAAAAATTGGGTATCAACAGCTGCCCCTCTTTACCCGGGAAGGATGAAAGAGTTGTCGGGTAAAGATATGATGGCCAATTTTGACCGAGCGAAACAGTTTTGAAGAGATTTAGGCCGCACCCTGGCTTTTGAGTTGCCTACATCCCTGGTTTTACCGGAATCAGGCCGTATGTAGTTCAAGAGTCATTGGCGAAGTATACCGATGAAGTTTTACAAGAACGGACGCATAGTATAGGGTTAGGTGAACAAACGGCTTGCGGGGTAGTTTGGGAGAACTGGAGCAGGACCGCTCCTGTCAGGAGGTCTGTTGTTTGCCGGCTTTCCTGCAAATAAATAATACGAGCATATATTATGCGTAATTTAAACATGATGCAAATTCCCATTGGACCATGAATGTTGTCTTTGGACGATTAAGGATGACGTCCTTAGACCATGACGTCCCAGGCTATGAGTTGCTTGATGCAGGATTCGCAGGCCATGAAATGATGTTCTCGTACCATGAAGATGGTGCCTCTGAACCATGACTATAACAACCCGGTTTGTCGCTCCATAGAAATTGCATTATAATTACTGTATTTGACCTGTTATAGGTTGGTTATATTGTTATTGACGTGTTAGAGTTGGTAGGCTTGAAATCGAATAGTTGTAGTGACAGTTCAGTCATTTGGCCTTTAAAAATAACCTTGAAATGGGAAAAGTCAACTGAGAGTTGACTTATTTATAAACGACCTCGGAATGCGGATTTTATGCCACGGATAGCTTCGTTACATGATTTGGGACTTAGGAGTGTGTTCAGAATAATTTTGTGATATCCGATGTAGAATTAGGCTTGAATTGGCGAAAGTTAGTTTTTGGCGATTTCCGGTTGGCAGTGGAAAATAGGCTATCGGGGTCGGAATGAAATTCCAACAGTTAAAACAGGTTCGTAATGTTATTTTGGATATGTCTGCAAAATTTCAGGTCAATCAGAGTGGTTTTGGATAGTTTCGGCATCGTTGGTGGATTTTAGAATTTTGAAAGTTCTTAGGCTTGAATCCGATGTGATTTTGGTATTTTGATGTTAATTTTAGCGTTATGAGAGTGCAACTAAGTTTGAATGATCATATGTGATATATTGGTATAGTTGGTTGGGGTCACCAGGGGCTCGGGATTTATTTCGGGTGGTTAACGGACTTATTTGGACTTAGATAAATTGTTGGTTTTCTGGTTTTTGTGCAGTAGGTTTTCCTTCACTGCGATCGCGTACGGAGAGTCGCGATCGCTTAGTTCAAATTGAGAGGGGCAGAATTTTACTCTCTGTGATCGCACAGGCGTGTTCGCGATCGCAGAGGTTGAGCATGTTGAGCAGTGCGATCGTGTGGGGCGTGTTGCGATCGCGTAGGGATAGTCAGGCGCGTGGGGAGCGGGGTCAGTTGTTCTCCACGATCGCGTGAGCCAGACTGCGATCGCGTGGGTTGAGGTTCTATTGAACCGCAATTGCGTGGGCTTTGTTGCGATCGCGGAGAGTATTTTGCGAAGCAGAAGAATTGTGAATCGCGATCGCGATGTGGGTCCCGCGATCGCGATGGATAAACATCTGGGCAGTTATTAAATAAACCCTTCCGCGACCTAAACCCTTTTTACACCATTTTTGTAAAGACAGAGAGCTCTTGAGGCGATTTTTGAAGAGGGAAATCAGTGGTATTCGTAGAGGTAAGTATTTTGGACCTTAAAACTCGTTTATGGGTGATTATAGAACATAATCTCAGTATTAAATTCATGGAAATCAGTAAAAAAAAGGTGGGTTTAGGGCTTGAGATTATGAGACTTTTAGGGGTCGATTTGAGGGGTCAAACGAACTCCGATTTTGGTGTTCTTTATATGTACGGACTCGTGAGAGGACGAAGAACATTTTGGTATAAAAATTTATGAGTTTCGGGATGCGGACCCGGGGGTCAGGTCTTGACCGAATTCGGTTTTTTGAGTTAAATTCGATATTTTTCAATTGGAATTTATTCCTTGAGCATAAATTGATGATAAAAATCTGAACTTGGTAGATTTGGAGCATTAGGAGGTGGATTCGAGAGGCAAGAGTATTGCGAAGTAATTTCGGGCTAGTTTGAGGTAAGTAATGTCTTTAAATCCTGTCCTGAGGGTATGAAACCCCGGACTATGCACCCTTTCACGGGTTTTGGAATGCCAAGGTTGAAACTTTGGAAATATCTTCCATATTTAGGCGACTATTGAGTTGCGAAATGACTTTCTAAAGCTTATTTCCAATAGTACTATATATACTTGATATGTTTTGGGCTGTAAGCCATGTTTGGGGCCTAGTGCCGACTTGTTTACCCCTTGGGGGTTGTGTTTACTATATTTTTCCTCACTGATACGTTATGATTTTACACTCAGTCTTTTCCTGTGAAATTGTTTTGACACTCAGAGTATTTTGATACTATTTCTTGAAAATGAAACACTATTTTGGGTCAAGAACCCGGTATGTTATGGCCTAAGGGCAAATCGAGAATGTCTGACTGAGTGAGGCTTTCAGGCCTATATTGTGAGAGGCTTTCAGGCCTATATTGTGAGAGGCTTTTAGGCCTATGTTGTTATAGCGCTTGGGCTGTATGAGCCCCTACGGAGTCTGTACACACCCCTAGTGAGCGCAGGTACCTATTGAGTGATGATTATTGCCCGCGGGGCTGATACTGAGTGATGACGATTGCCCGTGGGGATGACACTGAGTGATTGTGAGGATGCCTGATGGGCTGATACAGAGTGATTGTGGGAATGCCTGATGGGCGCAATGGTTACGAGAAATGATTTTGGCCCGAAGGGCAGTTTTATGAAAATGATTTTTACTGAGTCTTTGAACTATAAACCACTTGTTTTAAAACTGGTTCTTATTGAGGATTTTACTGAGATGTATTGATATTATACTTGTTCCAAAGGATTTTCTAGCAATTGGTTTTCAAACTTATGTAATTGATGTATACTTTTGGAGACGTGATGTTTTATTGTTTTTGTGAATTGGTGTATCTGTACTGTGTGTTTTATAATTCTCAGACTGTGATTTATTTTCATTACTACTGAGTTGGCGTTCTCCTAAAGAATCCATGTGCCTCTGTGCACAGATCCAGGTACCGATTTGAAGCAGTAGCTGCCTTGTTTGTTAGCAGCAGTTCACGGGATTTCGAGGTAGCTGTCCAGCGTCCATAGCTTCTCCATCTCCGTTTCTTGATTAGTATTCGAAATTGATTCATAGACACTTATTATGACATTAGCAGAGCTAGGTTTATTTCTTTTTAGATGCTCATGATCATTGACTCCAGTCTTGGGGAGTTTTGTTTAGGTTTTGTTTAAAGTTATTCAGACTATTATTGGGGCGCTAAGACTTAAAGAATTTATTTTATGCTTGGTTGCTGCTTATTATTATTTATTTTTGAAATGTTATAATAGAACAAATGGGTAGTTAGGTGATGGTTGGCTAGCCTAGTTCCACGATAGGCTCCATCACAACCTGTTAGGATTTGGGGTCGTGAAAAGTTGGTATCAGAGCTTTAGGTTACGTAGGACTCAACGGTCATGAGCAGGTTCAGTAGAGTCTTGCGTATCAGTACGGAGACGTCTGTACTTATCTTCGAGAGGCTGCAGAACTCTTAGGAAAAATCTCAACTTCTTGAACACTTTCGTGCCAATCTATTAGTTCTTCAAATCTAAACTCATGTTGTTTCATTCTCTCACAGATGGTGAGGACACACACTACCGATCAGGGTGACTAGACACCAGTTAGACCCACAAGGGGTCGAGGTCGTGGTAGAGATAGGGGAGCAGCCCAGGCAGCAGCCGGGGTAGTACCACAGGATCCCCCTATCGTTCAAGATGAGGTTCCCGCCGATGGTGCTCCAGCGGGACAGGCTCAGGCACCGGCAGTGCCTATTGTTATTTCGGGTCTTCAGGAAACCCTGTCTCAGATATTGATGGTGTGTTCCAATTTAGCTCAGGCAGTCGTTATGTCTACACTGCCACTGCAGCTCAGGCCGGGGGAGGCAATCAGGCTCCGGCTGCCCGGACACCTGAGCAGGCTGTACAGGGTATTCAAACACCGGGGGTAGACCCAGCCTGGCTCGTTGTCCCAGTTCAGGACTATGTGGTCCCAGCTATGCCCGAGGAAGAGCAGCGTAGGCTGGAGAGGTTCAGCATACTTAAGCCTCCGACTTTCAGCGGCACAGAGGGCGAGGATGCCCAAGGTTTTATGGATAAGTGTCAGAGGATACTACGTATTGCGGGTATTTTGGAGACTAGTGGGGTCTCGTTTGCTACATTTCAGTTTGCTGGTGCTGCTTTCACTTGGTGGGAGTCATTCGAGAGACGTAGGCCGGTTGGTTCAGCACCACTCACTTGGCAGCAGTTCTCCACGATCTTTTTGGAGAAGTACATTCCGCAGTCCCATAGAGAAAAGCAGCGTAGGTAGTTTGAGCAGTTGCGTCAGGGAGATTTGTCAGTTACTCAGTATGAGATAAGGTTTTTCGAGTTGGCCAGACATGCTTTTGAGATTGTCCCTACTGACAGGAGAGGATTAGGAGGTTTGTAGATGGTCTCACTTATCAGCTTCGGATCTTGATGACTAGAGAGAGGGTGTCTGGAGCTACATTTGATCAATTTGTTGGCATTGCTCGGGACATTGAGTCGGTTCGTACGCAGGATCGTGAGGAGAGGAGGTTAAGAGGCCTCGGGGATCAGGTAGCTTCAGTGGTGCCCCTTCTAGAGGGCAGTTTCAGCACAACAGAGGTCATCCATTTAGACCTCCACGTCCAGTTCACCCAGCTTATAGTGGTGTATCTTCGGGGCAAGGTCCTCGCAATTCTCATCAGGGACATTCATCTTTTAGTGCCCTCCCAGCGCAGAGCTCCACCCGAGGATCATCTTATCAGGGTTCTTATATGCATGTTTCGTCTGGTGGTCATCAGGGTGACAGAGGTTCTCGTCAGTTTTCATCTTCAGCTTCAGGTGGTTGTTAAGAGTGTGGAGAGTTCGGACATGGGTGGAGGCAGTGTCCTCGTCGTCCTAGTTGTTCATCCCAGCAGAGGGTCCAGCCCTCGGCTTTAGCACCAGTTACTTCACCACCTACCCAGGCAGCTAAAGGCCGCCCTAGAGGGGGAGGTCGAGCAGGTGGAGGCCAGCCACGTATTTATACACTTTCGGCTAGGCCTGATGCTATGGCATCTGATGCGGTGATTACACGTACTATCTCAGTTTGTCACAGTGAGGCTTTATTTGACCCTGATTCCACGTACTCTTATGTCTCATCCTATTTTGCTCATTTTCTGAATATGCCGCGTGAGTCTCTAGTTACTTCTGTTCATGTTTTGACTCTGGTGGGCGATACTCTTATTGTGGACCGTTGTATCGGTCGTGTCTTATATCTATTGGGGGTCTGGAGACCCGAGTGGACTTGATGTTACTCAGTATGGTTGATTTTGATGTGATTCTGGGCATGGATTTGCTATCCCCATGTCATGCGACTCTTGATTGTCACGCTAAGACCGTTACCTTAGCTATGCCTGTAGTTCCGAGAGTTGAGTGGAGGGGGTCTATAGAGCATGTATCTAGCAGAGTGATTTCGTATTTAAAGTCTCAGCGTATGGTTGGGAAAGGGTGTGAATCTTATCTTGCCTTTGTGAGGGATGTTAGTAGTGAGACTCCATCTGTTGACTCTGTTCGTGTGGTCTGTGATTTTCCGGACTTATTTTCGGCAGACCTACCAGGCATGCCACCCGACAGGGATATTGATTTTGGTATTGACTTGGTGCCCGACACTTAGCCTATTTCTATTCCATCTTGCCGCATGGCACCAGCGGAGTTGAAAGAATTGAAAGAGCAACTTCAGGAACTCTTAGATAAGGGGTTTATTCGGCCTAGTGTGTTGCCTTGGGGTGCGCCGGTGTTGTTTGTGAAAAAGAAGGATGGTTCAATGCGCATTTGTATTGATTACAAGCAGCTGAATAAGGTTACGGTGAAGAATCGGTATCCCTTGCCTCATATTGATGACTTATTTGATCAGCTTCAGGGAGCTAAGGTATTCTCCAAGATTGATTTGAGGTTCGGGTATCATTTGTTGAAGATTCGGGATTTTGACATTTCGATGACTGTTTTTCGGACCAGATATGGTCATTATGAGTTTCTGGTTATGTCATTTGGGCTGACCAATGCCCCAGTCGCCTTCATGCAATTGATGAACTGTGTGTTTCATCCTTACCTTGATTCGTTCGTCATTGTGTTCATTGATGACATCCTGGTTTATTCCCGTAGCCAGGAAGAGCATGCTCAGCACTTGAGGATTTCGTTACAGAGATTGGGGGAGGAGAAGCTTCATGCAAAATTCTCTAAGTGTGAGTTTTGGCTTGGTTCAGTGGCTTTCTTGGGGAATGTGGTGTCTAGTGAGGGTATTCAGGTTGATCCAAAGAAGATTGAGGCGGTGCAGAGTTGGCCCAGACCGTCCTCATCTACCGAGATTCGGAGTTTCCTCGGCTTGGCGGGTTACTACCATCTTTTTGTGGAAGGATTCTCCTCTATTGCTTCACCACTGACTAGATTGACCCAGAAGGGTGCTCCATTCAGATGGTCCGATGAGTGTGAGGAGAGATTTCAGAAGCTCAAGTCAGCATTGACCACAACTCCGGTGCTAGTTTTGCCTACTGGTTCGGGTTCTTACACAATCTATTGTGACGCTTCTAGAGTTGGTTTGGGAGTGGTATTGATGCAGGACGGTAGGGTGATTGCCTACGCGTCGAGACAGTTGAAGTTGCACATGAAGAACTATCCAGTGCACGATCTTGAGTTAGTTGCTATTGTTCATGCCTTAAAGATTTGGCGGCATTACTTGTATGGGGTACAGTGTGAGATTTTCACTGATCATCGTAGCTTGCAGTATCTGCTGAGGCAGAAGGATTTGAATTTGCGGCAGACGAGATGGTTAGAGATTCTCAAGGATTATGATCTTACTATTTTGTATCACCCCGGAAAGGCCAATGTAGTGGCCGATGCCTTGAGTTGCGAGCCGAGAGTTTGGGGAGTCTAGCATACCTTTCAGTAGCAGAGCGACCTTTAGCACTTGATGTTCAAGCTTTACCGGGTCATTTGGTGAGATTGGATTTGTCTGACCCTCCGCGGGTATTAGCTAGCATGGCTTCCCCGTCTTCTCTCTATGATCAGATTAAAGCTCGCCAGTATGATGACCAACACTTGTTAGTTCTTCAGGATAGAGTCTGTAGAGGTGATGCCAGAGATGTGACTATTTGTGATGACGGAGTTATGAGGATGCAGGGCCGTATTTGCGTGCCCAATGTGGATGGTATTCGAGAGTTGATATTAGCAGAGGCTCACAGCTCGCGGTATTCTATTCATCTGGGTGCCGCGAAGATGTAGCAGGATCTAAGACAGCAGTATTGGTGGAGGCGGATGAAGAGAGATATTGCTGAGTATGTAGCACGGTGTCTCAACTACCAGCAAGTCAAGTATGAGAACCAGAGACCAGGCGGATTACTTTAGAGGTTAGACATTCCGGAGTGGAAGTGGGAGCGAATTACTATGGATTTTGTAGTTGGGCTTCCACGGACTTCGAAGGGTTTTGATGCTATTTGGGTCATTGTGGATAGATTGACCAAGTCTGCGCATTTCATTCCTGTCAGTACTACTTATACTTCAGAGAGGTTAGCTAGTATTTACATTAAGGAGATTGTCCGATTGCATGGAATTCCGGTTTCTATTATTTCTGACAGAGGTACTCAGTTCACATCTCAGTTTTAGAGGGTCGTACAGAGAGGTATGGGTACTGATGTAGAGTTGAGCACTACATTTCACCCTCAGACCGACGGGCAGTCGGAACGGACTATTCAGATATTGGAGGATATGTTACGGGCTTGTGTGATTGATTTTGGTGGTTCATGGGATCAGTTTCTACCACTAGCGGAGTTTGCATATAATAACAACTATCAGTCCAGTATTCTGATGGCCCCGTATGAAGCTTTATATGGTAGGAGGTGTAGATCTACGGTTGGTTGGTTCGAGCCTGGTGAGGCTAAGTTATTGGGCACGGATTTGATTCAGGATGCGTTGGAGAAGGTGAAGTTGATTCAGGAGCGACTTCGCACGGCGCAGTCTAGGCAGAAGAGTTATGCGGACCGGAAAGTTAGGGATGTGTCTTTTAGGGAAAGTGACAAGGTACTGCTGAAGGTGTCACCCATGAAGGGTGTTATGAGGTTCGGAAAGAGAGGAAAGCTGAGTCCACGGTTTATTGGTCCTTTTGAGGTACTTCAGAAGGTTGGAGAAGTGGCTTATAGACTTGCATTGCCACCTAGCCTATCGAGTATTCATCCGGTGTTTCATGTGTCGATGCTCAGGAAATATGTTGGTGACCCGTCTCATGTGTTAGACTTCAGCACAGTTCAGCTCGAGGGTGATATGTCATATGAGGTGGAGCCAGTAGCAATTTTGGCTCGTGAGGTTAGAAAGTTGAGATCCAAGGAGATAGCATCACCGAAGGTGCAGTGGAGAGGTCAGCCAGTGGAGGAGGCTACTTGGGAGATGCAGAGCAAATATCCTCACTTGTTTGAGACTCCAGGTATGTTTCTAGACCCGTTCGAGGATGAACGTTCGTTTAAGAGTGGAAGAATATAACGACCCGGTCTGTTGTTTCGTAGAAATTGCATTATAATTACTGTATTAGACTTGTTATAGGTTGGTTATATTGTTATTGACGTGTTAGAGTTGGTAGGCTTGAAATCGAATGGTTGTAGTGAAAGTTTAGTCATTTAGTCTTTAAAAATAACCTTGAAATGGGAAAAGTCAACTGAGAGTTGACTTATTTGTAAATGACCTCGGAATGCGGATTTTATGGTTCGGATATCTTCGTTAGGTGATTTGAGACTTAGGAGTGTGTTCAGAATAATTTTGTGATATCCGGTGTAGAATTAGGCTTGAATTGGCGAAAGTTAGTTTTTGGCAATTTTCGGTTGGCAATGGAAAATAGGCTATCGGGGTCGGAATGAAATTCCGACAAATGAAGCAGGTTCGTAATGTTATTTTGGATATGTCTGCAAAATTTCAGGTCAATCAGAGTGGTTTTAGATAGTTTCGGCATCGTTGGTGGATTTTAGAATTTTGAAAGTTCTTAGGCTTGAATCCGATGTGATATTGGTATTTTGATTTTAATTTTAGCATTTTGAGAGTGCAACTAAGTTTGAATGATCATATGTGATGTGTTGGTATAGTTGGTTGGGGTCCCGAGGGGCTCGAGATTTATTTCGGGTGGTTAACGGAATCATTTGGACTTAGATAAATTGCTGGTTTTCTCGTTTTTGTGCAGCAAGTTTTCCTTCACTGTGATCGCGTATGGAGAGTCCCGATCGCGTAGTTCAAATGAGAGGGGAAGAATTTTACTCTCTGCGATCGCATAGGCGTGTTCGCGATCGCAGAGGTTGAGCAGTGCGATCGCGTGGGGCATGTTGCGATCGCGTAGAGATAGCCAGGCGCGTGGGGAGCGGGGTCAGTTGTTCTTCGCGATCGCGTGAGCCGGACTGCGATCGCGTGGGTTGAGGTTCTATTGAACCACGATCGCGTGGGCTTTGTTGCAATCGCGGAGAGTATTTTGGGCAGCAAAAGAATTGTGAATCGTGATCGCGATGTGGGTCCCGCGATCGCGATGGATAAACATCTGGGCAGTTATTAAATAAACCCTTCCGCGACCTAAACCCTTTTTACACCATATTTGTACGGACAGAAAGCTCTTGAGGCAATTTTTTAAGAGGGAAATCAGTGGTATTCGTAGAGGTAAGTATTTTGGACCTTAAAACTCGTTTATGGGTGATTATAGAACATAATCTCAGTATTAAATTCATGGAAATCAGTAGAAAAAGGTGGGTTTAGGGCTAGAGATTATGAGACCTTTAGGGGTCGATTTGAGGGGTCAAACGAACTCCGATTTTGGTGTTCTTTATATGTACGGACTCGTGAGACGACGAAGAGCATTTTGGTATAAATATTTCTGAGTTCCGAGATGCGAGCCCGGGGGTCGGCTCTTGACCGAATTCGGATTTTTAAGCTAAATTCGATATTTTTCACTTGGAATTTATTCCTTGAGCATAAATTGATGATAAAAATCTGCTTGGTAGATTTGGAGAATTCGGAGGTGGATTCGAGAGGCAAGCGTATTGCGAAGTAATTTCGGGCTAGTTTGAGGTAAGTAATGTCTTTAAATCCTGTCCTGAGGGTATGAAACCCCGGACTATGCACCCTTTCACGGGTTTTGGAATGCCAAGGTTGAAACTTTGGAAATATCTTCCCTATTTAGGTTACTATTGAGTTGCGAAATGGCTTTCTAAAGCTTATTTCCAATAGTACTATATATACTTGATATGTTTTGGGTTGTAAGCCATGTTTGGGGCCTAGTGCCGACTTGTTTACCCCTTGGGGTTGTGTTTACTATATTTTTCCTCATTGATACATTATGATTTTACACTCAGTCTTTTCCTGTGAAATTGTTTTGACACTCAGAGTATTTTGATACTATTTCTTGAAAATGAAACACTGTTTTGGGTTGAGAACCCGGTATGTTATGGCCTAAGGGAAAATAGAGAGTGTCTGACTTAGTGAGGCTTTCAGGCCTATATTGTGAGGATATGAGGGAGGCTTTCAGGCCTATATGGCGAGAGGCTTTCAGGCCTATATTGTGAGGATATGAGGGAGGCTTTCAGGCCTATGTTGTGAGAGGCTTTCAGGTCTATGTTGTGAGAGGCTTTCAGGACTATATCGTTAGAGGCTTTTAGGCCTATATTGTGAGAGGCTTTCATGCCTATGTTGTTATAGCGCTTGGGCTGTAGGAGCCCCTCCGGAGTCTGTACACACCCCCAGCGAGCGCAGGTACCTATTGAGTGATGATTATTGCCCGCGGGGCTGATACTGAGTGATGATGATTGCCCGAGGGGCTGACACTGAGTGATTGTGAGGATGCCTGATGGGCTGATACAGAGTGATTGTGGGAATGCCTGATGGGCGCAATGGTTACGAGAAATGATTTTGGCCCGAAGGGCAGTTTTATGAAAATGATTTTTACTGAGTCTTTGAACTATAAACCACTTGTTTTCAAACTGGTTCTTATTGAGGATTTTACTGAGATGTATTGATATTATACTTGTTCCAAAGGATTTTCTAGCAATTGGTTTTCAAACTTATGTAATTGTTGTATACTTTTGGAGACGTGATGTTTTATTGTTTTTGTGAATTGGTGTATTTGTACTGTGTGTTTTATAATTCTCAGACTGTGTTTTATTTTCATTATTACTGAGTTGGCGTACTCCTAAAGACTCCCTGTGCCTCTATGCACAGATCCAGGTACCGATTTGAAGCAGTAGCTGCCTTATTCGTTAGCAGCAGTTCACGGAATTTCGAGGTAGCTGTCCAGCGTCCACAGCTTCTCCATCTCCCTTTCTTGATTAGTATTCGAAATTGATTCATAGACACTTATTATGACATTAGCAGATCTAGGTTTATTTCTTTTTAGATGCTCATGATCATTGACTCCGCTCTTGGGAGGTTTTGTTTAGAGTTGTTTAGACTATTATTGGGGCGCTAAGACTTAAAGAATTTATTTTATGCTTTTTTGCTGCTTATTATTATTGATTTTTGAAATATTATAATAGAACAAATGGGTAGTTAGGTGATGGTTGGCTAGCATAGTTCCACGATAGGCGCCATCACGACCTGTTAGGATTTTGGGTCGTGACAATGACGCCTTTGAATAATGAATGCAAAATCGAAAGAGATCCTCAGGCCATGACATGGTTAGTTTCGGAAGGTAGAATGGTAGCCTTATGCAAAGATGTAAATGCAGATGGTGGTAGAGATGAACCTCGGAAGGCAGAATGGTAGCCTTATGTAGAGATGCGAATGCAGAGGGAGACAACGTTTAGTCTCGGAAGGCAGAATAGTAGCCTTATGCAGAGATGCGAATGCAGAGGGAGACAGTGTTTAGTCTCGGAAGGCAGAAAGGTAGCCTTATGCAGGGAATAAAATGACAAACGATAGTAGAGTTTCTTAGCTGATAGCAGATTGCGGTGGTATGATTACTGTGAACGTTGTGACTGCAGATCATTATTTGTATGTGCTGATAGCAAACGTCGTCAAGTGTAATGGTTTGGGAATCGTGTTTTTAACAATGTTTGTCCCCTGGGCGGACAGTATGCTTTAGGGATTCTGCAACCTTAGTATCTGCATCTAAAGAAAGATCGTGAGTTCTTTAAAAGGAAGGTTAGTTTGTATCCCCGCTGGCTTTGCCTGACTCGTTTGTCTTGATCTAATGATACCGTTCGTATCATTGGGGTAGCGTTTGCTAAATGAAGTTGTTTCAAGAACAAACATGCATGATTTTGTAAAAGTATAACATAATGTATAATTTAACATAATTTTCTTTTTTGTTGGATGAACTGATGATTGTGATGTGATCCAAGACATTGCAACCTTTCTTGCTACGGAATTTTGAGAGTCCTCCTCAAAATTCTGCCCTAGTTTGATGGTTTGATGTTTATGACTGTTGCTCGTGCGGCGATCGGCTGAACTTGCTTCAGAATTTTGAGGGTCCTCAAAATTCTGCCCCAGTTTCCAATTGCAGGGGAAAATGAAATTTTTATTGAATTGTGACCGAACCCATAGGGCTGCCTACGTATCCCCTCTTAAACGGGAATCAGGTCAGGCGTAGTTCAATTTACAACATTGATGGAAGCATAAAGGATTACACGTAATAACGCTTGACTGTATCTGAATTGATTGGTTTTGGCCAGACTTCTCCGTCCATTTCTGCAAGTATAAGTGCTCCTCCTGTCAGCACTCGGTGAACCATGTATGGACCTTGCCAGTTGGGAGAGAACTTCCCTTTGGCGTCATCTTGATGTGGAAGGATCTTCTTTAACACCAGCTGCCCTGGTGTGAACTGTCTCGGCTTGAATTTCTTGTTGAAGGCTCTGGTCATTCTGTTCTGATAGAGTTGACCGTGACAGACTGCATTCATTCTCTTTTCGTCTATGATGGCTAGTTGCTCATAACGGTTCTTTACCCATTCTGCGTCGCTGAGCTCAGCTTCTTGCATAATCCTTAGAGATGGAATCTCGACTTCGGCATGAATAACAGCCTCTATACCATAAACTAGCATATAGGGAGTCACCATTGTTAATGTGCGGACTTGGTGCGATATCCCAATAAGGAAAATAATAACTTCTCATGCCACTATTTTTGCCTTTCTATTATCTTCCTCAGTATCTTCTTGATGTTTTTGTTGGCGGCCTCTACAGCTCCATTCATTTGAGGTATGTATGTTGTGGAATTCTTGTGTTTGATCTTGAAAGTTTCACACATAGCTTTCATCAAGTTACTGTTGATATTGGAACCATTATTGGTGATGATTGACTCTGGAACTCCGAACCGACAAACAATGCGGTCGAGGACAAAGTCGGCCACGACTTTCTTAGTAACTACTTTGTAGGAGGCTGCTTCGACCCATTTAGTGAAGTAATCAATGGCTACCAGAATGAACCTGTGTCCGTTGGAGGCGGCAAGCTCGATTGGTCCAATAACGTCCATGCCCCAAGCGGCGAACGGCCATGATGAGCATGTTGCGTTGAGCTCATTTGGAGGTACCTTTATCATATCTCCGTGTGTCTGACAGCGGTGGAATTTCCGAACATACTGGATGTAGTCCGTTTCCATGGTCATCCAAAAGTAACCAGCTCGGAGTATCTTTTTTGCCAGAACAAAACCATTCATATGTGGACTGCAGGTCCCAGCGTGAATTTCCTCTAGTAGTTTTAATGCTTCCTTTGCGTCGACACACCTTAATAATCCCAAATCGGGAGTCCACCTATACAGGATTCCTCTGCTGTGAAAGAAGTTGTTGGACAGTTGATCGGCACTCACCCACACTACTATTAAAGTAGGAAGATGAGGGTCGGTGCAGCTTTTACCCGAAAGATCGGGATCGCATCCTCAGAGAGTTATGATTTGGAGTTGAGTTTCTAGGTGATCTAGCAGTGGTTCGTGTTCTTAATTGCACTTTTCATAATTGTTGGTTTTATACTATATCTAAGATTTATACTAATGATAATTGCAATTGAACTACTATTATCTTTTTGGGTTGGTTTCTAATTGGATAAAGGTACTAGGGTTATGACTTTCACCTAGGCAAGTAATAAATGGATTCTAATATCTAAGGCAAAGATGTTATTCGGGGAATTATGATATAACCAACTCTCCAAAGCTACCCACTCTATACCTCTCGGTAGTTTGAGTGGCTATGCCTAATTGCCTTTCTCAAGGTCAATTGGGTGTCAAATTTGCACAAGCAATATGAGCTCAAGTAGGGTTTTACTCTCTCGAGGTTTAACCCGTTAATTGGGACTATCAATTCTCATGATTTCATCCCAATTCCTTGTTGGGTTGATTTTCTAGACTCAAGTCCTCTTTCTCAAGAAGAACCCAAGTCAATTGAACACCAATTAGTGTTTGCAACCACTAATCTTAACAATAAAACCACAAATCAACCCAAATATCCATCACCCATAAACATCTAAGCCCTAATTTAGAGAACCCATTAATTACCCATACTAGGGTTGAGCCACAACCTAGCTAATGGGTTTAGCTACTCATAATCAATGAAGAAATCACAGAAATAGATGAAGCAAAACCCATATGATTGAATTATAAAATAAAATAGGAAGATTTAATGTTGAAATCTAGCTAAAACTGCTCAAAAAGATGCAAAGAAACTATTCACGAGCTGCCCACAATATCTTATACAAAGCTCGACCTAAAAAAATACAAAAGAAGTTAATTATACTCAGCCGAAAATTCCGGACAAAAATGCCACTGCGGACCGCGTAAATGGACCGCGGCCGCGGTGAGGCTTTTTGGTCACACAAAATTGATCCCTAAACTTGGCCACCGCGGTTTGCATAAAATGGACCGCGGCCGCGCTGGCAGCATCGCGGACCGCGGTCCGCGGAAGTCTTCTAAGCTTCCATTGCCTGGGTCTCTGAACCTCTTGACCGCGGACCGCGGTGCTCCTGGCCTTCAAACTTGGCTCTCTGAATCTTCTCATTGTGGTACGCGTAGAATGGACCACGGCCGCGGTGGACTTTGCCTTGGAATCACCCCTCTGAACCTCACCATTACGGACCGCATAAAGTGGACTGCGGTCCGCGGTGGTCACTTGAGCTTAGCCTTTTGTTGTTCTTGGTACTTGTGCAAGTTTCACTCCTTTTTTAGCAAATTTTTGGCTATTTGTCATCCTTTTTGGCTCAACCCTACAACAAGCACAACACGTAAGCTTTTGGGACTATTTTGTGTACAATTGCATCTAAAACTTAAGCAAGACAGAGCGTAAAACAAGGTAAAATCCCTAGTTATCAACTCCCCCAAACTTAAGCTTTTGCTTGTCCTCAAGCAAACAAAATAAGCCCCACCCCTTTTTGAGTAATTCCAAGAAAATTTGGATGTTCCAAGGTAACCTCTTCTAGCATCAATTGGGACCAACAATTGCCCTCAATGCAAATGAATCATTAACAACATTTGACCCTTTTAAAACCATGGATTTAAGTGCGACACAAGAGCATCAAGAGTTGACTCGACTCATCAACGAAACTGTTACTATTACTTTTGTCATTGTGGAACCCAAACTCATACTCCTCAACTCTCCCTAATCAAACCTCACTTTAAGATTGTACTACTCAGAACAAGGATAATGGGAGTTCACTCATCTCTCTCAAAGAAAAGACTCAAGTCCGGCTCAAAGTACCATAGGCTTGCCCCTTATGTGAGTCACCACTAATGTAAGCTTCGTTCAACTCAAGATCATATAGAACTTTTTTGGGTAAGTGATGAAGGCTTTTGGTTAAAGGAAGGAAATATTTGGTCAAAGTGAGTTATATCTTCCCTTAAGCACTTCATTTATTTCACGTTCTCTTGACTTCTTGAGTCATTTAGCTCTTTCTGAGGGGTTAGAGAGACACACTGTCACTCTTTTTTTTGTTCATTTCAATCATTTTTCTCCTTTCCAAGCATTCCACACCTTTAATCTCTTTTCTTTTCATTGATTCCCTTTTATTTCTTCTAATTTGTTCATTCTTTTTGGCTTTTAGATTTTGATTTTTTTTTTTATTGCCTTTCCTTTTCTTCCTTCTTGTACCTTCTTTTTTACTATGTTGCATTCCTCATCTCTCCCCCAAACTTACGTTTTTGCTTTGTGCTAAGGGAAGAAGGGGTGCCAAGAGAGGGTTAAAATTGGTACAGGCTTGTATTATGGCTTTTTGAAAGAAAAAGGTCTAAGGCTCAAAAGGGTTGACTAGGGAAATTGTCATTGGGAGGCTATGGAGATGTTAAAGTCACTATTCGGATCAAGGAGAGTCTATAATCACCTCTTAAGTCAAACTTCACTTATGATTTCGCCTAGACAGACGTTCATGGCAAGTTTTAGACTAATGGCACAAGACTTGGACTTGCAATTCAAACTCTCACCACTCATGCTATGGTATTGCTAAAGAAACAAAGTCGGGGGCCCACAACGACCTCATTTATGCTTTGAGCAACACAATGGTCCCGAAAATTCATTTGGTGATTATCGGTCAACACAAGAGTCTCAAGGTCACCACTTTCACCATCCTAAACACAACGATTTGTTTTTTACCATAGGATCAAAGGCAAATGTGCTAGGCCCAAGTGAAACTTTTCTTGAGGCACCTCTATTCACTAGCTATTAAGAAGAAGCAAAAAAGAAAAAAAAACAGACTTAAACCCTTAAGAAGGTTGTCACACCATCCATCATCGGGAAGAGCCACCCGTTTAACACAAATTCCACCTTTGGAAAGAACTGTGGCATTAAGAAAACCAAAGGTTTATTTCACGCGAAAAATTCAAAACAAGAAGCTATGAAAGAAAAATAAGAAGCTATAAAAAAGGAAAATGCGTAAAGTAAAATGCGTAAGATAGATGAAATATGTACATGAGGGGATTTAGTCGAATATACATAAGGGGGATGAATATATACATTAGAAAGTAACTTTATGTACAGACCAAAAAGTGCAAAATACTAAAAGTACTGAAATAGTAAAGTTATTTACAAACCAAAATCAAAATAAAGTGTAATAAAAAGAAAATATTATCTGAATTATACAGTCATCCATCCATATCAATCAAAATAGGGACACTCCCCCAACTGAAAGCTAGCATTGTCCTCAATGCTAACTTAGCAAAATAAGCACAAAGTGTAAGGAGAAAGAGAGTAAAGAGAAACTCCCTATTGGCCCTCTGCCTGTGTGGGATCCTCAGTGTGGGTCCCGGGGTCTGTGGACTGTGGGGGAACCTGTGATTGGTCCCCAGAGTCCTGTGCCTCCGGCTGGACCTAGACCTGCACCTCTTCTGTAGTCTGGGCATGTGCTGGTGGGCCTGCCAACTCTATCACTAAGCCCTCTGTACGTGGCAGCACTCTCCTTCTCTTTGCTGGCCTCTCAATCTCTGGCTCTTGTTCAGGCTGGGCAGCAGGGTCCTGAAGCAACAGGTCCAATGGCAGGTGATCCTCCTTTAGCTTATCAACCTCCTTCTTCAGCTCCTTCACTGACTCCTTTGATGCACGGGTCTTCTTTAGCCTCTTTGTCTCCTTTGTAAGCTCCTTTAATGCCTTCCCGAGAGAGTCAACAGCTTCCAGGATCACTTTCTGGTTGTCAAGGATTTTCTTCTGGTTGACCAGAAGTTCCTTGACAGATTCCTAAACTGACTAGGGTACCTGTGGTGGAGGAGGAGTATCCTGGGCTGCCACAGACGTAGAAAGCACAGACAGCTTAGAAGTAGCTGCATGCATCCAGTTGTTGATGTTGGCAAGTGACTAGCTCAGTCTGTGGGCAGTCAGAGGATATGCCCGGGATGTAGGAATGCCTGGGTCAACTGAAATGGAGGGGCCTGGAGCACTCTCTGGGATGGCTGACTCAGGATGACAAGGTTCCACTACAACCACTGGCTCTTCAGACTGGCCAGTGGAAGCAATGGACTTACCCTTGAACTTCTTGCTCTTTGGGTTGTCATCACTCTGAAAATCGTACCAAGAGAACGGAGCTTTGGGCTTCACCTTCACGTCAAACTTCCTCTTTTCTGCTCCTTGGTCCGCAAAGTACATGGTCAGGAAGTTTGGGAATGGGTAAGCTTTATCACCTTCATTCACCACCCGGGTGATAACGGTGGACATGACATTCCCGACATTGATCGGGTACCCCGCCATGATGGAAGCAATCAACACAGCACGCCTGAGAGGAATAGAATTTTCATGGAAGGTGGGGTCAATCTTGTTGCACACGAACGTCTCCCAACCTTTGGCCTCAAAATTTAACGTTCTCCTAAAAATTGTCTTCCCTGCTTGCAACCAGTCAGGGGTTTCACCCGGGATGGCCAAGTGCTCTGCTAGCCAATGACGGACCTCATCACCCGCATCCAACTTCTCTAGGTACTGTGTCTCATCTTCATCATCAAACTCCAGATATGCATTCAATGTCGCCCCATCAAAAAGTACAGTGAGATTCCTCACCATGGTTTCCTTGGAGTCCTTCTTCAGATAGGCCAGATTTGTGTAAAACTCCTTGACAAGATGTTCATTGGCATCCGACAAGTAGCAATAGAAGTAATCCCAACCCTTTCTCTCCCTGAATTGTCTTTTCACATTGGGGTTGAGTGGCAATAGATCCTTGTTGATGAATCTACGCTCCGGTATCAGTTACTTCTCCTTCCACCATTCTCGGAATTTATGAAAGGTCGGCTCACTCACGAATCTGTCTTACCAAGCCTCAGGCTTCCTTGTTCTTTCAAATCCCCCAACTTGGGGTTCATCCCCGGAGTGTTCATCTGACAGGGAAGATGTGGGTGAGGTGGAGTCGTCATGATCATCCCCTGCAGCTGAGCCTTCAGACGACTCAGAATGGGCTAATGCTTGGGCAGGGGGAGAGTCAGATGGCTCATTCGTCAACCTAAACCTCTCCGAAAAGTCTGGGTAGTGCTCTGGTATGGATTCTGAAGACTCTCCTCCAGAGGGTACATACTCACTCCCTGATTGGGAAGCAGCTCTATCCATGGCCTGGATTGCTTTTCTTGTCTCTTTCATAGCTTGCCAGACTTTGGGGGCTAGTTTGATTGTGCCTTGGCTTTTCCCCCGGGATGACTCTCCCCTGCCACTTGGTTTTTGACCATCTCCTCTTGATTGGACTATGATCTGCAAGTTCAAATCATTTAAACATTGTTAGTACCCAAGCAGTGGCTAGAACAGAGGAACATCAGATATAGAGATGAGTTGCAGAAGTGGGACCGCGGACCGCATAAAAGCGACCGCAGTCCGCGGTGAAGAGGGTGTAGAAGAGTGAAGTCTTTGAAGGTGGGCACCGCGGACCGCGTAAAAGCGAATGCGGTTTGCACTCAGGCCTCGCAGACCGCACAAACACGACCGTGGTCCGCGGAGAAGTGGGGTTCAGACTACCCACTTCTCTGAAGTCAAGCACTACGGACCGCACAAAAAGGACCGCGGTCCGCGGTCATCAATGAAGACTGATAATTCAAGCACTACGGTCTGCGTAAAAGCGACCGCGGACCGCGCTCATTCCAAAAACCTAGGGTTTCAATTTTACAGTTAATTTCAAGTTCAAACTCTTATTTTGTTAAAACCCTAAGTGTTTAATCAGAGAAAATTAACAACAAAGGGTGTAAACTGAGCATTATGAACAAATCCTAACTTTGTTAATGGCTTAAAGAAGAAAAAGGGTAAAATGAAGAAGAAAATCTAGCACATAAACAAGAAAATAATCATATTAAGAAGTTATGGAAACATAATTACACTTACTAGATGTTCGGAAGAAGAGTAGATGAATGAAATGCACACTTGAAAATATGAAGCTTGAGACACAGGTAAAATTTTACTGTGGAGAGTCAGAGTGCGTAAAGTGTAAAATGAAGCCCTGAAGGTCTATTTATAGAAGGGACCTGGGACCCACTGTACTTACCCACCACGGACCGCGTAAAAGCGATCGCGGTCTGCGGTCCTTCAGCTTTACTGAGCACATGGACAATTGGCCACCGCGGACCGTGAAAACTCAACCGCGGCCGTAGTGGTCCATCGCGGTCCGCGAAAAAGAGTACCGCGACCGCGAAGCAAACTTCAGAAACTTGTTTTCATAAGAGATGGCTCCGCGGACTGCGAAAAGAGGACCGCGATCGCGGTGCAAACTTCAGAGAGCTGTAAATCCAACACTTAGCTTTTTTCCCTGCATCAAAATAATCCTACAACATCCCAAAACCAGTTAGTGCAAAAATGAGTCCTATACTACCACGAAAATCAAAGAAAAACAAAAATAAAGACACATGGGTTGCCTCCCAAGAAGCGCCTGATTTAACGTCGTGGCACGACGCATGTTACCAAGTTTATTTTAGATGGAGAAGTTCCACCACATGGCTATCATCAATTTTTCCCAGGTAGTGACCCTGTGCCCATTAACTCTGAAAATCTCCCCACTTTTGTTCTTTAGATCAAGTGCACCAAACAGAGTCACAAACACAACTTCAAAAGGTCTGCTCCATTTTGACTTAAGGTTTCCCGAAAATAGACGTAACCGAGAGTTGAACAAGAGAACCAAGTCACCTACTTTGAACTCCTTGCCACGAGCATACTTATCATGAATGTACTTCATTTTGTCCTTGTACTTATCATGAATGTACTTCATTTTATCCCTCCTAAGATTCTTCCTTTGGTTAGAAGAGAGCTCACAAGGAACAACACCCGTAACAATATAGTTGGCAATGTCGAAAACCATGGCATTTCTCGCATTGACACCGACAGAAGTTGCTCATCGGGGAAACTGTCATTAATTTCAAGCCCATCACAAGGTCAACCTTGCTCGTCCAATCGAGAAAGATGGTCGGCCACTTGGTTTTCACTTCCTTTTCTATCAACAATCTCCAAGTCGAACTCTTGAAGCAACAATACCCAACACATGAGTCTCGCTTTGGAATCCTTTTTGGTCATGAAATACCTGAGTGTCGCATGTTCAGTGTGAACTATGACCTTGGCACCCATCAAATAAGGACAAAATTTCTCCATAGCAAAGACTATTGCCAAAAGCTCCTTCTCTGTGACAGTGTAATTCATTTGGGCAGAGTTCATAGTTTTGCTAGCATAATAAATAGGGTGGAAGATCTTGTTCACCCTCTAGCCCAACACCGCACCCACAGCTACATCACTAGAGTCATAGATAAGCTCTAAGGGAGAGCTCCAATCCGGCACCGTGATGATAGGAGTTGTGGTAAGATTGTTCTTCAACAATTCAAAGGCACTCATGCAATTCTCATCAAAATGAAATTTGGCATCTTTCTCTAGCAATTTGCACAAAGGATTGGCCACCTTAGAGAAGTCCTTAATGAAGCCGATAGAACCCGGCGTGCCCAAGGAAGCTCTGGACTCCCCTAACCAAAGTTGGTGGTGGCAACTTAGAAATCACTTTAATTTTTGCTTTGTCCACTTCAATACCATTCCTCGAGATCTTATGGCCCAACACTATTCCTTCTTCCACCATAGAGTGGCACTTTTCCGAGTTCAACACCAAGTTGGTCTCTTCACAGTGAGCAAGGACTTTGTCAAGGTTACTCAAACACTCATCAAAGGAATCCCCAACTACACTGAATTCATCCATAAATACCTCGATAAAGTCTTCAACCATATCTGTAAAGATTGCCACCATGCACCGTTGGAAAGTGGTGGGTGCATTACAAAGACCAAAAGGCATACGGGCGAAGGTGAAACTACCATAAGGACATGTGAAAGTGGTCTTCTCTTGATCCTTCGGGGCAATCAAAATTTGATTATAACCTGAATACCTATCCAGAAAGCAATAGAAAGCCCGACCCCCAAGCCTATCTAACATTTGATCTAAGAAGGACAAGGGAAAATGGTCCTTGCGGGTCACTTTGTTGAGCTTGCGGTAGTCCATACACACCTGCCATCCGGTAACCGTTCTCGTTGGAATGAGCTCATTTTTGTCATTTTGGACCACCGTCATTCCACCCTTCTTCGGAACGCATTAGACCGGAGAAATCCAAGCGCTATCTGAAATTGGGTAGACACCCCCTGCATTAAGCCATTTTATTATCTCTTTCTTCAGCACCTCTTGCATTTCCTCGTTGAGCCTCCGTTGGTGTTATACGGATGTCTTTGCTCCATCCTCCAAAATGATTTTATGCATGGCAAAAGCAGGGCTTATTCCCCGAATGTCCGCAAGATTCCATCTGATTGCTTTCTTTCTCCTCCTTAGCATATTTAAAGTTGAGTCTACCTGCAATTGGGTTAGGAAAGAGGAAAGAATGACAGGAAATGTACGAGAGGGACCAAGATATTCATACCTTAGGTGGGAAGGTAGTGGCTTCAACTCCAAAGTCGGGGGCTCTTCAATCGAAGGCTTTGTTGGTGGAGTCTTCCGGTTCTCCAAGCCCAATGATAGCTTCCTGGGACCATAGGAGTAAGAACCCATGCCTTGAAGGGCATTGGTACTTTCAAGAAAACCATCTACCACGGTGTCCTCGTGGTCCAATAAGGCAGCCTCCATTGGATCATCAACATGAATTATAGATTTTGCATCATCAATAATCACCTCCGTGACGAGGTCCATAAAGAAGCATACTTCTGTACTGTTTGGCTGCTTCATTGACTTACACACATGGAATACCACCTTCTCATTGCCCACTCGGAAAGTGAGCTCCCCAGCTTCCACATCAACTAAGGCCTTCCCCGTTGCAAGGAAGTGCCTTCCCAAAATGACGGGGACCTCCAAATCCGCTTCACAATCCAATATGACAAAGTCCGCAGGCAGAATAAATTTGTCCACCCACACCAACACATCATCAATTATCCCTAGGGGCCTCTTTATCGACCTATCAGCCATTTGCAAATGCATGTAGATCGCCCTAGGTTGCCCAATCCCCAATGTTTTAAATACCGAGTATGCCATCAAGTTTATACTCGCTCCAAGGTCACACAAGGCTTTAGCAAAATCCGCACTCCCGATTGTGCAAGGAATGGTAAAAGCTCTCGGCTCTTCGAGTTTGGGTGCCATTGAATGTACTATGGCACTAACTTGGTGAGTCATCTTGATGGTTTCACACTCCATAGACCACTTTTTAGTTACTAGGTCCTTCATGAACTTAGCATACCCGGGCATTTGTTCCAAGGCTTCAACCAACGAGACATTGATGGAAAGATTCTTCATCATATCAATAAACTTCTTGAATTGAGTCTCTTGCTTTTGTTTTGCCAACCGTTGAGGGTATGGAGGGGGGCCTAGGCAATGGAGCCTTGTCTTGTGGGACCACCGGCTCCGGCATATCAATCATGTGTTCCCTAGACGGGTTCACGTCCCTTTGCAAATCCTACCCATTATCATGGATATTAATTCTCACATCACTAGTAGTTGGCTCTTCCACCACTTTCTCAACTTCAATTGGTAACTCATCATGGGGTAATGCATCATCATCAACAACAATTCGCTTTTGCCTAGAAGTACTTGCTTCACCACCTTTTCCACTTCTCGTGTTCACCGCCATGGCGTGACCGGTATTATTATTGTTCCCACCCTTCGGGTTCACCACCGTATCACTCGGTAGTGCACCCTTTGGGCGTTTGTTTAAGGCATGAGAAATTAGGCCCATTTGAACTTCAAGGTTCCTAATGTGTTGTGAGAGGCCAATTGAGCATCGGAGTCCGCATTTTGCTCCATCGTCTGCTTGAACATGTGTTCAATTCTCCCCATATCATTGCTTGATGAGCTTTGTCCTTGAGATTAGTACGGGGTGGATTTCTTGGTTGTTGGTACATCGGGGGCCTTTGAAAGCCCGACCCCCGATTACAATTGCCACCCCAGTTGTTGTTGTTGTTGCCTCCACTCCAATTGTCATCATTGTTATTCCCCCATTGTCGATCATTGTTGTTCCCCCAATTCCGTGCATTGTTGTTATTGTTCCAATTTCTTTGTCTTTGATTACCCCAACTTATATTGTTGCCTTGGTTTCTCCAGTTTTGATTGTTGCTTTGACTGTTTCCTTGACCTTGGTAATTACTAGCATACATCACATCCTCTTATTTATCATCATATTGCTCTTCTTGACTATATCCACTTGGCCCTTGGTCACCATGATCATTGTTGATTTGCTTTTGATTTCCCCGAGGTCTTCTTTGATTCACTCCCTCCATGGCATTTACTTGCTTTGGCCTTTGTAATTGTTGAAGCTAGGCCTTTGCAAGTTGGTTCATAGTGGTCGTGAGCTCGGCAATTTCTTGCCCCTGTTCTAGAAGTTCTTTGTGAAGACTATTGACACCGGTCTCACCCTGAGGTACGTTTGCTCTACTTTGCCAAGCTGACGATGTGTCAGCCATCTCATCTAATATCTCACATGCCTCAAGGTAATTCAATTTCATGAAATTTCCACCGGCTAACTGTTTGACCACACATTGATTGACAGTGTTTATCCCTCGGTAGAAAGTCTGCTGGATCATGGCTTTAGTCATGTCGTTGTTCGGACATTCCTTAACCATGGTCTGGTATCTCTCCCATATCTCATGCAAAGGCTCGTTGGGTTCTTGCTTAAAGGCCAAGATTTCATCTCTGAGCGCCGCTATATGACTTGGGGAGAAGAATTTAGCAATGAATTGTCCGCGAGCTCATCCCAAGTAGATATTGAATGGTTGGGAAGCCGCTCGAGCCAACCAAGAGCCTTCCCTCGAAGAGATAAGGGGAATAACCGAAGTCTCAATGCATCCCCCGAGACATTCGTTTGTTTACTTCCCCAACAGGTATCCACGAAGCCCTTTAGATGTTTATAAGCATTTTGATGTGCGGCTCCGGTGAAATAACCCCGCTGCTCCAAAAGTGTAAGCATCACATTTGTTATCTAAAAATTTCCCGCCCGAATACTCGGCGGGACAATGGCACTAGCATACCCCTCGTTTGGAAGGACCCGAGGGGAAACTCTAGCAGCTGGAGGCGGAGGAGGATCTTGAATGTCTTCATTAATATTGGTCGGTCGGCCTCGTCTGGGAGAAGGTACTTGGTTTACTTCATCTTCTTGGTTGTCATATACCTCATCCATGATGTTTCCCAAAGGATCCACCATCAGAGCTGAAATAATTCAACACACACGTTAATAGAAAAAGGAAAGAAAAACATTTGACACTATTATTCACGTAGATAATCAACACCGTATAACTCCCCGGTAATGGCGCCAAAAAGTGATCGGCACTCACCCACACTACTATTAAAGTAGGAAGATGAGGGTCGGTGCAGCTTTTACCCGAAAGGTCGGGATCGAATCCTCATAGAGTTATGATTTGGAGTTGAGTTTCTAGGTGATCTAGCAGTGGTTCGTGTTCTTAATTGCACTTTTCATAATTGTTGGTTTTATACTATATCTACGATTTATACTAATGATAATTGCAATTGAACTACTATTATCTTTTGGGTTGTTTTCTAATTGGATAAAGGTACTAGGGTTATGACTTTTACCTAGGCAGGTAATTAACGGATTCTAATATCTAAGGCAAAGATGTTATTCGGGGAATTATGATATAACCAATGCTCCAAAGCTACCCACTCTATACCTCTCAGTAGTTTGAGTGGATATGCCTAATTGCGTTTCTCAAGGTCAATTGGGTGTCAAATTTGCACAAGCAATATGAGCTCAAGTAGGGTTTTACTCTCTCGAGGGTTAACCCATTAATTGGGACTATCAATTCTCATGATTTCATCCAAATTCATTGTTGGGTTGATTTTCTATACTCAAGTCCTCTTTCTCAAGAATAACCCAAGTCAATTGAACACCAATTAGTGTTTGAAACCACTAATCCTAACAATAAAACCACAAATCAACCCAAATATCCATCACCCAAAAACATCTAAGCCCTAATTTAGAGAACCCATTAATTACCCACACTAGGGTTGAGCCACAACCCTAGCTAATGGGTTTAGCTACTCATAATCAATGAAGAAATCACAAAAATAGATGAAGCAAAACCCATATGATTGAATTATAAAATAAAATAGGAAGATTTAATGTTGAAATCTAGCTAAAATTGCTCAAACATATGAAAAGAAACTATTCACGAGCTGCCCACAATATCTGATACAAAGCTCGACCTAAAAAAAAATACAAAAGAAGCAATTTATACTCATCCAAAAATTCCGGACAAAAATGCCCCTACGGGGTCACCACAGACCGCGTAAAATGGACCGCGGCCGCGGTGAGGCTTTTTGGTCTCACAAAATTGATCTCTGAACTTGGCCACCGCGGTGCGCATAAAATAGACCGCGGCCGCGGTGAGGCTTTTTGGTCTCACAAAATTGATCTCTGAACTTGGCCACCGCGGTGCGCATAAAATAGACCGCGGCCGCGGTGGCAGCATCGCGGACCGCGGTCCGCGAAGGTCTTCTGAGCTTCCATTGCCTGGGTCTCTGAACCTCTTGACCGCAGACCGCGTAAAATGGACCGCGGTCCACGTAGAATGGACCGCGGCCGCGGTGGACTTTGACTTGGAATCACCCCTCTGAACCTCACCACCGCGGACCGCATAAAGTGGACCGCGGTCCGCTGTGGTCACTTGAGCTTAGCCTTTTGTTGTTCTTGGTACTTGTGCAAGTTTCACTCCTTTTTTAGCAGATATTTGGCTATTTGTCATCCTTTTTGGCTCAACCCTGCAACAAGCACAACACATAAGATTTTGGGACTATTTTGTGTACAATTGCATCTAAAACTTAAGCAAGACAGAGCGTAAAACAAGGTAAAATCCCTAGTTATCAACAGTCTCTGAAGTGTGTGTTTCTGAGTGGGATTTGCAAGCTTTGGGTAATCTCGTCTTTCCAAATACTCCTTGATATCATGAAACCAAGGTTTTCCATCTGCCTCTTCTTCAACATGGGCACAGTAAGCCAGCTGATTATGGATCTTCACTAGAATAGGATCAATGAAATTTTTGTCCGGATTCTGGGGACATGCCGGAATTCTATCTTCGTGAACCTCTTTCTCAATTCCTACACGTGGTGTAGATACGGCAGTATCTTGGAATTCTTGGTCGCCCATTCTCCTTGTACCTAATGTACCAGCAAATCTGAGTCACCAATCACTAACAACTCCTGGACGTTCATGTCAATGGCCATGTTGAGCCCTAATATACAGGCTTCATAATCTACCATATTGTTGGTGCAAGGGAACCTGAGCTTGGCAGATACTGGATAATGCTGGTCGGTTTCTGATATTAAGACTGCTCCGATGCCAACTCCTTTGAAGTTTGCTGCTCCATCGAAGAACATCCTCCAACCGTCATAGGATTCTGCAATGTCTTCTCCTATGAATGATACCTCTTCATCAGGGAAATACATTTTTAGGGGTTCGTATACTCTGTCCACAGGGTTCTCAGCGAGGTGGTCTGCCAGTGCTTGTCCCTTGACCGCTTTTTGAGTCACATAGATAATGTCGAACTCACTCAGCAGGATTTGCACTTGGCTAGCTTACCCGTGGGCATGGGCTTCTGAAAGATGTACTTTAGTGGATCCATCCTTGATATGAGATATGTTGTGTAGGCACAAAAATAGTGCCTTAGCTTTTGAGAGACCTAAGTCAAAGCACAGCAGGTGCGTTCCAGAAGAGAATACTAAGCCTCATACGGAGCGAACTTCTTGCTGAGATAGTAAATTGCCTGCTCTTTTCTCCCTGTTTCATCATGCTGCCCCAGAACACAACCGAAGGCTCCATCTAATACTGCAAGGTAGAGTAAAAGAGGTCTACCTGGCTCAGGTGGTACTAGGACTGGTGGTGTTGACAAATACTCTTAATTATGTCGAAAGCCTTTTGGCAGTCATCGGTCCATTTAGTCGCGGCATCCTTCTTCAGCATCTTGAATATCGGTTCACAAATGACTGTAGACTGTTCTATGAATCGGCTGATGTAATTAAGCCTTCCCAAGAAGCTCATCACATATTTCTTATTCCTTGGCGGTGGTAATTCTTGAATGACTTTGACCTTTGACGGATCCATCTTTATCCCTCGGCGGCTGACAATGAACCCGAGCAGCTTACCGGCAGGAACCCCGAGGCACACTTTGCGGGATTCAGCTTCAGATTGTATTTCTGCAACCTATTGAAAAACTTCCTCAAGTCTTCTATTTGATCAATGTCTTGCTTGGATTTGATAATAACATCATCCACGTATACCTCGATCTCTTTGTGAATCATATCATGGAAGATAGTGGTCATAGCCCTCATGTAGGTGGCCCCTGCATTCTTCAAGCCGAATGGCATCATCTTGTAGCAGTATACTCCCCATGGTGTAATGAAATCTGTTTTCTCAACGTCTTCCTCATCCATCGAGATCTGATGATACCCAACGAAGCAATCAACGAATGAATGTAGCTCATGCTTGGCGCAATTGTCAATCAGGATGTGTATATTTGGTAAGGGGAAGTCATCTTTTGGACTGGCCCGGTTGAGATCCCGGTAGTCGACACAGACTCTAACCTTCCCATCTTTCTTTGGCACAGGTACGATGTTGGCTAACCACGTCGGGTACACAACTACCCTGAGAACCTTGGCATTGATATGCTTGGTAACTTCTTCCTTGATTTTCAAACTCATGTCGGGTTTGAACTTTCTGAGATTTTGTTTTACTGGTGGACACATTGGATTGGTTGGCAATTTGTGAGCCACAATAGACGTACTTAGACCAGTCATGTAATCATACGACCATGCAAATATACCCTTATATTCTTTTAGAAACTCTGTGTATTCTTTCTTTCCTAACGGTGACAAACGAATGTTGAGGCGGGTCTCCTTGACATTTTCTGAATCTCCCAGGTTGATAGCTTCAGTCTCGTCCAGGTTGGACTTAGGTCTGTTCTCAAAGTTTTTGACTTCCTTGACAATCTGGTCAGGTATGTTATTTTCTTCTGAATCGACGCCTGTTTGCTGCGTTGTCTCATTGCATGTCACAGTCATTGGTTCATCAAGACAAGTAATAGTAATGATGTATAGATGAAGTAATGAGAGAAAACAATAGCAATAAATATTTGATTCATAAGAAAAATTGAAAATGCTTTTGATAAATCGAATGATTGTTTTTGAACATTGACGATTTTATTGCAGGAATTAAAATGCAAAAAAGGAAATCATTTTTCAAAGAAAGCCAATGAATAGTGCTTGTTTTAGCCTTGCTACCCCGAGGCTTGTCGGTCTTTGGTTGTCCTGACAGTCCAATTCTTGAGGTATGTCCCTCTGCTCGTAGCCTTTATAGAATATAAAAGGGCCTTCCTCCTCCTCCTCCTCGAGAATAACGCAGCAGTCCATATCACTGTCCTCCAGAAACAAGTTCCTTATTGCTGCAAGTGCTACTTCTTCGTCTGATCCATAAATAATGTTGGCCTATTGGAAGGTCTGCTCTAGATGCGGTATTGGCTGCTCCAAAGGGGAGTAAGGACCGCGCCAAGGTGGCGACCAGTCATTGAATTCTTGCCAAGTGTAGTCGTACCCCAGACCAAAAGTGGTGCCATGGCTTTTGATCTTGATAGGTTTGGAGATTCCTTGAAGGTTCTTTCCGAGCCCTTTGCCAAGCTCGTACCCACTCCAGTTTAGTATACTCTCGATTTTTCTATCCCACCATTTATTCTTGTCTATGGCATTAACATGTTCAATGTGGTGGTAAGTTTCTCCACCCAGCTTTCTTCTTCTTTCGATCACCGGAATAGTCTGGCGATTGTAAATAGGGTTGCTACCATCGCCATGAATAATCACCTCTTGGTGGTTCCACTCGAACTTCACTGCTTGATGTAATATTGAGGCTACGGCCCCAGCAACATGGATCCATGGTCGTCCCAATAACAGATTGTAGGACGCTTGCACATCTATCACTTGGAAGTCAACCTCGAACCAAGTTGGTCCCATTTGCAGGCATAGGCTTATCTCACCAATGGTGGTCCTTTGAGATCCATCGAAAGCTTTCACATTGATTTCCCCATCCGTTATCTCATGCGGCCCTTTACCCAATTTTTTGAGTGTTATCAATGGACAAATGTTAAGACTGGATCCTCCATCGATCAGGATTCTGATGATGAAATAATCTTAGCATTGCACAGTGATGTGCACTGCTTTTTTATGGCCCAACCCTTCAGGAGGCAGCTCGTCCTCATGGAAAATTATCTTGTGGCTTTCCAACACTTGGCCCACCATATTGGCCATTTCTCCACTCGTGATGTTGTTCGGCACATACGCTTCGTTCATCACCTTCAACAAAGCACTCATGTGCGTCTCGGAATTCTGTAGTAAAGAGAGGATGGATATTTGTGATGGCGTCTTATTCAGCTGGTCGATGACCGAATACTCCTTAGCATATACTTTCCTCCAAAGGTCATCTGGTCCTGTCTCAATAAGGGGAGGCCGGTTAGAAGCCTTCTTGCTTGATTCAGCCAGATGTTCAGGGGTATAGACTCTACCAGTTCTTGTCATACCCTGTGCTACGACAGCTTCTTCACTCTTGACCTTGCCTTTCCTTCTCGCTTCGGCTGTATAGTCCCACGGTATAGAATTTGTATAGAAGGGTGGCGTGGTCGACATCGCCACTGGGATTGGTATGACTATCCTTACTTCAAATGGAATATGTGTCTGGGGTGGCAAGGTTGCAACCTCAAATGGTGCAGGTGCATTTTCCGGAGATACGAACTCAACTTCAATTGGTACTGGTGTCTTTGCGGGTGGCGCCGTTTCAAACTCGAGAGGTATGGACATATTTACCTCAGCATCCTCAGACGGTTAAATCTGTACTATGATCGGGTTGAGAGTGACTGCTGGTTTCTTTGGATCATCGCCTTCTGCGATCAACCCGATTGATCCCTCGGGGTCCCAATCATCTTCTATTTCGATCATGTGGATACCTCCACCCTTATGGTCTGGCAAAGGATTGATGCGGACATTTGGAGCGGGATATTTTGCCACAATGATCTTGTTATCAATCAAGGACTGTATCTTGTCTTTCAAAGAGCGACATTCATCGAGCCCCTTCATGCCAGAGTGGTATGCACAGGACTTGTTTGGGTTAACCCACTAAGAAGGGTTCTCAGGGGTGACAACAGAGATAGGTGTGACATAACCAGTAGCTTTGATCCTTTCATACAGCTGGTCGATGTGTTCAATGATGGCGGTGTACTGTTTTGGAGGTCTGTGATCAAAATTAGGACAAGGTCTAGGGAAGTTTTGACGGGTAGGGGTGATTGGTAATGAGATGGCTAAGAATTGTAAGTGTGATAGAAAAGAGCGGGTTGTGAGTATCTGAGTGAAGTAGGTTGATATGTAGGTGGTGGAGATTGGTAGGCGGGTGGTGGAGCTTGGCAAGTGGGTGAAGATGCTTGGTAATTTGGGGTTGGTTGGTATGTGAGTGGTGGTGTTGGGTAGATTTGGTATTTGAGTGGGGATTTGGCTCTTTGTGCAACCATTACAACTCCCACATCTCTTTTCTTGGACACACCACCGGACTGTAAAGCCTTGTTTGTAGCTGGCAAAGCTACAAAATTCGTGACCATACCGCTCTTAATACCTTCTTCAATCTGCTCGCCTAATTTGATAATGTCGGAGAACTTGTGGTTCTCGATCATCATCAACCGTTCATAGTACTGTGGGTCCTGGGCCCGGACAAAAAACTTGTTCATCTACTCTTCTTGTAAGGCGGTTATGACCTTAGCATCTTTGGACCTCCAACGAGTAGCATACTCACGAAATGTCTATGTGGGCTTCTTCTTCAAATTCTGAATATAGAACACGCCTGGTGCGTTCTCTGTATTGAATCTGAATCTGTCCATAAAGTCATATGCCATGCTTACCTAGTTTGACCACTTCTTGGGATCTTGGTTGATGTACTAAGACAATGCATCTCCCTTCAAACTCCTCATGAACAGCTTCATGCGGTTCCTTTCATCCTTTCCCACGCCAACCAGCTTGTCACAATAGGTCCTTACATGGACCCTTGGATCACCAATACCATCAAATATCTCAAACTTTGGAGGTTTGTACCCCACGGGCAGTTCGACATCAGGTTGTATACAGAGGTCTTCATAATTCAGCCCTTCGACTCCCTTGATTCCCTCGACACCTTGAACCCGGTTGGTCAGCTTCCTAAGTTCCTCGTCCAAGTTCTTGATAAGCAGATCCTTTTCATCAGACTCGTACGTGTGTGGGATAGGTGGAGTGGAGTGTGGAACGGTTTACACGTAGATAGGATTGTTATAGGCGTGGAAATGGTCCTTTGTGGGGTTCTGAGGTTCTGGTATAAGTAGTGGAGTGTTGTTTAAGGTATGGTAAGTATTGCATTGTGTTGGGAGAGTTTGGTTCTTTGGCGGAGTGGTGTGATGGTGAGGTGCGGGATGATTCTATTGTCTTGGGATATTTTGTGGGGGTGTAGGGTTTTGAGCGTTTGGGAAGTTGACGTCTGGGATGTGAGGGAAAATGACAGGTTGGCCAGATTTCGAACCTAATCGAGTTCTTCTTGAAATTTCAACAATTTTTGTTCAAGTGGCGACATGTTCTCATTTAGGACCTGAATACCCTGGCCATCAGTGGCCTCTATCCGTTCAACCATGTTCTCCTTCCTGGCATTGTTGGATTCTTCCATATTACTCTTGCCTTTGTTCTTGTCTTTCGGAGGAGTAGGTGGAGGTCCCTTGGATCTTATGCGATAAGCTGATGATGCCAGAGTGCACAAACTAACCTTTGGGGAGGGGAATAATAAAGAAAAAGAAACAAAAACAAAAGGTATCCAAGTCAGTGAAGATTATGAAAAAATATTGCAGTATTTAAACACATAGTGCGGAAATGTAAAGCGTGTCCTAATTTGGGAACCCCTTTGTGCCTGAGGTAGGCCTAGAGACAAATTGATTTGGAGAACTTAAAATTCTAAATGCCTCATTTTATTGATAAGAAATAGATGAATCCAAAAACGACGTTAAATAAACAGGAAGTAAAGGTCACTAATGGACATTGGCCTTATTACATTGATAAAGGAAAGAAAGACATTCCTATCTACTTGGTCCCAGAAGGACCTTCCCCAGACTCGGCATTCTTGCTCCCCTCGAACAGCTTCCCCAACTCGTGAAGTCCCAGCAACAGGTATGCTCTGGCTAGATGTCCTCCTTCGGTCCCCTCAGCCTTTTGACAGTCTTCGACCCTTTTGAGGAATTTTTCCTCGAGTTCGACTATGCCTCGTTCCAAGTATCCTAATTTCTTTTTGGTGCTGATAGCCATATCTTTCCATTCCTCAATCAGCTTCTTGTTGGACCCATGTATCTCTCGGTGCTCGCTCTCGCATTCACGGATCCTTTTGCGCAGCTGGTTGTATTTGACTTGCGCCTCGGCCTTTTCATTTATAATCCTGTGGCCGTGAACGAACCCTGGCTTGCCCAGACCATCCCAATTGTCGTCCAACCAACCAGAAGAGAAAGGGGTGCAACCAGCGTGATATCTGCCTGGCTCAATGGTGTCTTTCTCCATCACAATCGTACAGTGCCACATGTGCTGGGCTTGGAACTTGTGAGGACTGTCATCATTTTGGAAGTCTGGTCGAAGATGGCTCATCCTGTCGGCCCTGGGTATGACTTGCTTTCTACCTGCTTATCTCATAACTCGGAGAGGGACGTAAGGGTATGTTCCTCTCAGGCCAATCAGTATCAGGAATGGTGCATCTCTAGACCGGGCGATGAAATCGTCCATCGGAAACCACTCAAACATCCATTGAACCTGTTCTTCAGTCAGATTATCAAAGAGCTCAACCCATCCTTTGGCATTCTCAGGCTGAGCGAACATGTCGGGGATGTAATTCATTCGCTTTGGATGGTGGAAAGCGATGTGGTCATCCCATACCCTTTGATGAATTTCTTATCGGTATTCGCCCTTTTGGAGATGTTCCATGAGCCAAAGCTGAAGTAGTAGATTGCAGCATTCGAAGTGTCTCGCTCCTCGTTGACACTTCTCCAAGGCTCGGTATATGTCTGCAATGATCATGGGTACAATGCTGAATGTCTGCCCATCAATCCCCTCCATTAGGGTCTTGGTTACCATAGCCAGCCTAGTATGGATTCTATCTTTCTTCATTGGAAACACGATTAGACCCAAAAAGCAAAACATGAAGACGAATACTCTGCGATGGATGTGTCCCAAGGATGTGATAGCAAATTCGTTATGGTAGGTACGGTACGATTTGCTGTGACCGTACCTTTCGTACAAATAGTCAAAAGGGATGTACGACTCCTTCTAGCATACCAGTTCTGCATTCTTCTTCAGACCCATTATTTTGAGGAAACCTTTGCCTGTGCGGTTCTCAAGCATTAGCAATCTCGGGGTTTCCCATATTAGGCCAGCCAGTCCTCCTATTTCCTCCAGCAAAGGTGTCATTTCCACGTCCCCAAAGCGGAACACGGACCTTTCACAGTCCATAACAAGTTAGCGGCCTCTATTATCATGTTATTAGGCTGGATTTCTAGGAGAGATGGTAGATTGCCCAAATATTTTTGACGAGATTTTTGTCACTAGAGTGTAGATCTTCCCACCAACTCAGCAGTCTTGGGTGGATATTGGATACCATGCCGAACCTGGGGATTTCGTGCCTCATATTTCTACAAGGCAAACAAGGTTAGACCCTTACCCCCACCAGACTTGACGATTCAATATCAATAATTAGCATGAAGCATTTAGTTCTCCAAATAAATGCACAGAACGTGATGATGTCCGTTTGGGTTTAGGGAAACCCAGTGGACTTTGGACAAGGCTTTCTTAAAATCTTATCGTGCGGACAACACTTTAGCTCGGCTAGGTTAGATCATGATGCATGCAACAATATAACGGAGTAAGGTTTCTATGAGGTTTTAGACTGGTACTCTTGAGCGGACAACTCAAGGGGGAAAGGCACGGAACCGTTGACTGCACCGCTGATCGACTAGTTTTACCGCAAATAAGCCTTTCTGAATTTAGGGGGTAATAGTATAGGAAGAGCGCAACCACCCATCAAGCGTTGATATAGTATTTGTTTGGCACGAGTGGAGTATGAATGTTGATTATGCAATATAAGCATTAAAAGCAGGTTGTCATATATTTGCATGTTAAGAAAGCGGTAAATACAACAGTTATGATTTAAAACGGTTACAAAAGAAAACAAAGAAACATGTCAGTTTCGTTTTGGGAAAGTGTAAGTACTTGAAGGAAACAAACAATTAATTCCACATAGAAGGGAAGAGGAAAGGGTGCAAACATTTAAGCAAAGTACAAATTCACGAAGCAATCTGAAATGGTAAAAGCCTAAAATCCCCAGCGGAGTCGCCATGCTGTCGCGCCCCCCTTTTTCCTCGCAGAGATAGGGTTCATGACATTTGGTTAAGACAACTCTTTCCTTTTGGGAAAGGGGTTTTGCATTTTGAAGAGTCGCCACTTAACGATTTTTTAGGTGTGTTAGGGCACCTAAGTGGGTCATTTGCAACTACGTTGTTAACCAGAGATAGGGTAAGGGCTTGAAATTGTCCTAAGGGGATGGTGTTAGGCACCCCTCAGGATCCACTAGTGTGGTTCCCGACCAAACAGCTTTTGTGAATTTATACGATTTAGCAAACAACCACATAAAGGCTCAAATAAGAGGGGATTTAAGTCTTAGGCATGCAGGTGTTTGAAAATAATTGGAGAGAAGTTAAGTTTTAAAAAGAGTTACGATCTAAGCATGTAAAGTAAAGGATATCCTAGGTTTGTGATAATATGGATCACATCAATGCAATACCCGGTATGACACTCCTCAAAGAGGGGCTACACGTGGTATTAGCGCATCGGTCATCATATCCATATTCTACCATATCCCACCCCGTGAAGGTAATTAAAGCGTGTATTGGTCACGAACTCTATTGCATGCTGCTACCCGACCCCTTTCCTATTAGACCTGGAGGAGGTTAGGACTACTATCCTAAGAGGGAGGTACTAGGCAGACCCTCAGGTTTTAAACGATAAAATTCTAGGGCGACAAAAAAAAAGGTAAGACTGCAATTAATGGGAACACAGATAAGCAGGTGAAAGGCTCAAGTTTACCTCCACAAGTATTGCACACATACAGCATGCCTCATACACAAATTTAGGTCCAGGTTTAACTCCTAAACATGATGTCTAAGTGGCACCAGCAGAGTTCAATTATATCACATAACTCAGAGAGGAAGTCCGAGTAATGGCTTGCCTACTGAGTTTAACATGCTGGTAGTTGATCATGATCACAAAGACAGGTCTGGTTTTATTTCTTGTAATTGATTACCTAAGGCTTGCCTAGGTGTAAAATAACATGCAGCAATGGTACAGGTTCATTAAGGGTCCAGATTGTCAATACTATGTTATTCTAAGCGTGTACAAAGAACTGATTACCAGTTTATTTTAGGCCAGGGGATTATTTCAGACATATGCTTAGACTGAGTATGATCCTATTGCATGATATCTAATGCAGCATGATAGCCTAAACATGATTTCTAAATGAATACCGGATCACAACATCATGCATAACTTCAGGGATAACATAGGTGACGGATTTTAATAGTTGTTTACCTAAAACATGATTTCTACGCGTATCATGGTAAAGCATAATTACGGATCTGTTAACGCTCATTTTAAGGTAGGATTTAGATTACATTTTCAGAATGCATGAACATAATCACATGATAGCATTTTCCATTTTTATTACTGATCCCATGAACAGAATTTTCTAAGTGATCTAACAATATTGAAATAAAATGCTGAACAGTTTCATGCAATCCTAGAGAGCATGATTTCTAATGTACGATATGCTTTGCACGTGTTAGTCCTAAACATGATTTCTATAGAACACATAGGGAATGTAAGCCTAATAGCATGTTTTCTACCCTTTTATATCTATAGCATGCATAGTTACCCCTTTCCCTTTTCACTATCCATCCCCAAGAGTGATTTACAATAAGTTATTACAGACCATGGATCATGAATTGAAATGGGGAAAAATAAGAAGCTATTCTATAGGGAGCCTGCATATAGGCCCAAGTCCTCCGGAACCTCATTGCCATATGGTATTTCACAGCCTTTTCCATAATCTGGGTGTATCAAAGTTCCCTAAGAACCTCAAGGGCTCCTGGGCAATGCTCACACCCAGATTTCAAAGTCATAGTAGGATAAGTGCGGTGTGGAAGTGCCAGCCTCAGTGTGTCAGAGTTCAGAGGGAGCTCAAGGGTCCCAAAGAAGTGCTCACACTAAGGGGGCAGAACTTAAGGGTCTAAGAATAAAGTGAAGTGCAGGATGTGATTTGAAAATAGTTAAGTAGGAAAAACAACTTTTGAAAATAACTTGTTTGAAATAAGCTTTAGAGAAAGATAGTAGAATTCGTTTAGTGAAAACAATTGGAAAAGGGATAGGGTAAGACAGTCAGAGTCTTAGGATCAGAACAATATGCATAGAACAAGAAACAAGAACCAACCAAGTTCATCTATCACAAGCAGGGACTGAGGGGATAGGGGACAAGCATGAAGCACATAGGGAAAAGCATACAACAAGCAGAGTCATATACATGTTCAGAGAAAGTTCTGGGACATCATGTGTTCAGGATTACGTGGAGACTAAGTAACACATAGTGCAATTGTAATATACTAGGAATCAAAGAGGATAGAAGTGGAATCATGTTAAAGCATGCAAAGGGGGTAGTAACATGTTGAGGCTAAAGGGGAGGGTATTAAGAACTGAAGCAGCAAAGCATACAAACTAGTTGCAAGTAGAACAATAAAACCATAAGTAAAAAAAGATTAGAAGTAAGATGAATCGAAATACCCAAAGAAACATATTGTTTTGAAGCTTTAAACATAAATTGAAGACATACCAGTTGGAAGATAGCAAGTGCAGAATGAAGAATAGGCAAAGAGAATAACCAGTCTTGGCTTGCAGCCGACTAGTAATAGCAGGTAATCAAGAGAAGAACAGTAGAGAGTATGTGTATGTGTGTAAGAGAGAATTGAACAGTGTGTGTGTTCGTGTTTGTGTTAGTGAAAGACTAGAGTATTTATAGTTGAAAACATGTAGTAAAATAAGGTAAGAATCATAGTAGCATGGTAATTAAGGAAATCGGAATCAATCAGTCAGCTATCAAGTNGTTAATTAAGGAAAGCAATCAAATAACTGAGGTATAGAGTAGGTAATTAGGGGTAAATACACAAAGGGTTTAATTAAGGACATAACTAGTAAAGAATCAATATGTAACACGGTAAATCAGAGAATAAGGCAAGAAATAATTAAAGGCTGTAAAACATGGACATAATTGAGAAAATCAGCACATAGGTATCATCATAGTGAACCAGGGAATCAAAGGATTGACATAATGCTGATTTTAAGGACAAAATAACATAAGTTTCCATGAACAAGCAGATGAATCGAGTATTAACAGAGAGAATCGAGTCTGAAACCCTAATAAAGACATACTAGGGTAAAACCACAAGATATTCTAATTAAACGAAGAAATAATCATGAAAATTAAACACACAGCAAAATCATGTAGCAAACAGTCATGGACGAACTTCGGAATCCAGACGAAGTATCAAAAATTAGGGTTTCAACATAAACTAGTTAGGGTTGAGGAAACACTCAACACAATTGATCAAAACACATAATAATCAGAGAATAATCACTTTTTTTAAAATCAGAAAACGTTTTGAATAAGGTTTTCACGAAACCCTAGTTTTTAGGAAAAAGAAACACCGTTCAACAATCAAAGGTTTTTCATAAGAAAACACATGAAATAGGTTTATCTCGCCTCAGATATGTAAAGATATGAGAAGATGAAATTAGGGTTTCGAAGAAACAGCCCAGAGATGAGAGCACCGGCTTAGAAACCATAGGTTTAGCCGAGAAATAGGGAGATCTTACTGGAGATCGAGCCATGAAGGCCTGAGACAGGCCAAAGGTGTGAGAGAATGGACCCTGGTCTCTTGAGGGCCTTAGAGACAGCAATACCGGCATGAGGGAGCCATGAGAGGCCTGAGGATGGTAAGGACTTCATGGTTTCCGGCAAGGAGGTGGCCGGAGGAGATGAACAGACCTCATCGGAGGTGAAGAGACTAGAAGTCNGGGGGGGGGGGTAGTCTTAGGTCTAATTTAGGTAATAATTAATCTGGGTCGTTGATCAAAATTGATCAACGACCAAGATTTAATAAGACTTGGGTCGGGTTTGGGGTAGGATTTGGGTCATTCAATTGGGTATTGGGTTGGTCCAATTGGGTAGGGATCAGATTTAATTGGGGCTAGAATTTAAATAAAAATGGCTAGCTGTTAAATACTCAATAATAATTACTTGAAAATAACTGATAATTATAAAAATGAAATTGATGATTAATAAATTAAATTAGAATGGTTAATCAGTATTAAAAAATATAAATGACTAATTATTAGATAGCAATAGCATAAAATATATGGTTAGGCTATAATTGCAAAATTATTACAATTATAGCCAAAAAGTGCCAATTTGGCCAATTATGAAAAATAATTTGATCTTAATAGGACCAAAATAATATATTAAGTTAAGAAAATGTCTTTGAAATCATTTATAGTGCAATTTATAATTAATTATTAGAGATAAAAATACTGGATAAATTAGAATAAATTAGTAAAATGTGGGAAAATTATAGAAGAATACTAGTTGTGATGAAATAAATAAATAAATCAACAAAACACTTATAAATTTAGGAGATGTTAAAATGGTGCAAAAATTAAGTATTCACAGTTGCCCCTCTTTTCTCAAGAACATGAAGTGTTTTCGTGCAAAGAAAAGTGAATGCCATGACGAATTTTTGCTCACATATCACTCCAATGAAAGCATTTTTTTAATAAAAAAAATGGTGACCGACCTTGATTCCGAGGTTGCCTACATGTCCTTGACTATAAAGAATTAGATCAGTGTAGTTCTGGGAAAATTGTGGTAGCTAGGACTACAGAACACTATAGGTAAGACTGTTGTTGTTGTTACTGTTACTTGCTACTTACATCAAAAGAGAAAGAGAACAGAACTACACATGTCTCCAAACTAAAAGTTACAAAATTCTTGTCTATGCGTCTTCTGGAGTCAAATCTTGATTCTTCACCTGCTCGCTTGTGTTGACCTTAGATTGGATCTTTATGCTCTTTGAAGAAAAGATTATGGCTCAATCTCAGTCACTCGCTTTCCCAATCCAAAATTGAGAAGATGAATCTTGAGAAGCTGGGTTGTCGACATATTATTAAAGTTAACTCCAACTATCTTGTGATCGAAAGACTTCTTTCTTCTGATGAGAAACTGAAACTTCAAGCTTTAATCGTCACAACTTGTGCTCTACGACAGGGCCTGCAAAACCATCAAAGACGAACAAAACAAATAAAATTTTCTTCCCTAGTTTGGCACTGGGAAAATTTTGTGGGTTATTGTGTAAAGTTGTTGATCGGCTTATTTTATTTGAAAGACGCAAAAATGAAACTGAAGACTCCGAATTGGATGTGCTTCTCTTTGGAGTATAACTGATAAAACTTAGACTATGAGGTGCATCTCCCATGGGTAGCATTGGAATGACTGTGAAACTGAAGGAATCGAACTAGGAATTGCGTCTCTTATGATTAATAATTCATTTTAGGAAGCCAATCTCCTATTGCAATGAACAAGGTTGACTCACGCTAGGAAGTGCGACTCTTACGAGTGAGGTTGAAGGGCTTGGACTAGGAAGTGCATCTCTTAGGATTGATGGTTCAGATTAGGAAGTGTGTCTCCCAATGGAATGACTCAAACTAAGAAGTGTGTCTCCTATGAATGAGGTTGAAAGACTTGGACTAGGAAATGTGTCTCCTAGAATTAACGGTTCAGATTAGGAAGTGCATCTCCTATTTCAATGACTCCAACTAGGAAGTACATCTCCTACGAGCGAGGTTGAAAGACTCAGACTAGGAAGTGTGTCTCCTAGGATTGGTGGTTTAGATTAGGAAATGAGTCTCCTATTGGAATGACTCAAACAAGGTATTGCATCTCTTACGAATGAGGTCAAAGGACTTGGACTAGGAAGTGTGTCTCCTAGGACTAACATTTCAGATTACAAAGTGTGTCTCCTATTGGAATGACTCAAACTAGGAATTGCATCTCCTACGAGTGAGGTTGAAGGACTTGTACTAAGAAGTGTGTCTCCTAGGATTGATGGTTTAGATTAGGAAGTGCATCTCCTATTGGAATGACTCAAACTAGGAATCACGTTTCCTTCTATTGAGGCTGAAAGGCTTGGACTAGGACGTGCATCTCCTAGGATTTATAGTTACGATTAGGAAGTCTCCTATTGGAATAAAATGAATTAGAAAGTGCGTCTCCGACGAGTGAGGTTGAAAGGCTTGGACTAGTAAGTGCATCTCCTAGGAGCTACTAAGAATTATGTAAATATGGTATAATGTTTATTGTACTATAATCTTGGTGCATGAAATTAAGTTTTAGGACCACTTCAAAGCGTAAATTTTGTAATGACGCGAGACTTTTTCCCACTCGAAAATTGATAATTTATGCTTAAATTCTTAGTTCAAACACCAATTTTGTAATTTATTGTATAAATCTTAAAACACTATTGTTGGACATTAAAAATTATTGAAGAAGACAAAGTGAATCTTTTTTATTTTGTATTTTTTGACAAAATTGGTGACGGGGGATTGTTTGAGTTGGTATTTGGAAACCTTGTTCTAAATTTAGGGTCATTTGAAGCATATTTGGGGTGGTTTCATCAAAATTGAAGTTGCAAATTCGAATAACACTTTGTCAAAAAAATATGCCAATTGGGTAGACTTCGATGAACAAATTAACATATAGGTAAAGTAAATATAGCATAAACTCCACAAATTCGGTAGAAAAATCATGCCAATCGGATAGACTTTAATAAATAACTTAACAGATAAGTAGAGTAAATATAACATGAACTCTACCAATTCTATAAAGAGATCTTGAAGAGAAATAACTATATGCCAGTTTGAGGGCCATTTTTAAATACCGCTAATTTTAAAAACATTCTCCTAAGACCAACCCCTTAGGGGACAAGTCGACGAAGCTCTTTATTAGATTCGAAGATTCTTTTATTCTTTTTTTTAGTCCAAAAGAAACAATTTACTAAAATTATGGTGGCATAGTACAAGGAGCTAAGTTTAAACTAGGCACAGGACAACTGTGATTACCCAAGGGGTCACTGTAAAATTAGACTCCGTTCCATGCTAAATAGCCATAAAAAGACTAGAAATTAAATACCTCGATTTGTGTGCGCAGTCCGGGCGTGAAATCGGAAAGCTTTTAAGTGAAAATATGAGAAATAGTAATTTTTAGAACTTAAATTTGATAAAAATTGACTTTGATCAACATTTTTAGTAAACGGACTCGGATCCGTGTTTCGACGATCCCAGGAGGTCCGCAGTAAAATACAGAACTTGGGCGTATGCCTGCAAATGATTTCCGAGGTCCCAAGCCTTGAAAATCAAATTTTGAAAGAAATTATTTTGCTGAAATATTTTTGAATTAAAGAAAAGAAATATGTGTAAAATCAATAGTATCGGGCCCGTATTTTGGTTCCAGAGCCCGGTACAAATTTGTTATGCTAGTATAAGGCTAACTGTGACATTTGGTGAAAAACGGAATCCGATTGACGTGATTCGGACATCCGGTTGAGAAATTATGAACTTTAAGAGTTCTTGTTGAAAATAATGAGTTTTGAGGTTTAATTCATAGATTTACATGTTGTTTTCATGATTTTATCGCACGAGCAAGTCCGTATGATATTTTTAGATTTTCGTGCATGATTTGTTTAGAGCCCCGAGGGCTCGGGTGAGTTTCGGATAGGCCACGGGGCGTTTTACACTTAAAAAGAACTGCTAGTTTTTCATTTTCAGGTGTCCAGGTATTTTGTTCTATGCGATCGCATAGGAAGATCCGCGATCGCATAGAGTAAAAGTTTGAGGTCCTTGTTTGGTGTATTGTGCGAACGCAGCACTTAGTGTGCGATCGCGAATCATTGTCCAGGCAAGCTGTGTGAACGTACTGTATGTTATGCGATCACATAGCTTTAAATCAGGCCTGGGGGAGGCGAGGGCAATACACTGTACGATCGCACCCCTCCCCATGCGAACGCACTGCCCACCCACCCCCTCTCTATGCGTTCGCGACCCATCTCATGCGATCGCATAGGCCTCCAGTCCAGCTAAAATAAATACGTTTTAAAAACCGGGCAGAACCCTTTCTTCTCCAATTTTCGAGGTTTCGGCCCTAAAAACGTTTTTTCTTCAACAATCTTCATCTCCAAGTCATAGGTAAGCAATTCCAAACTTTGTTCTTTCAATTCCTTACTATTTTGCATCACTTTTAAAGCAAAAACAAAGAATTTTCATGGTAAAAATTTAGGGTTTGGGTAGAATTAGGGAATTCTGTAAAAATCGAATTTTTATATCAAATTAAGGTCGGATTTCAAAACTAATACTCCCTCCGTTTCATATCAGATGAGGTACTTTCCTTTTTAGTTTGTTCCAAAACAAATGACACATTTCTAAATTTGGAAATAATTCAACTTTAAACTCTTCATTTTTACCCATTTATCCTTAAAGAGAAGCTTTTATAGCCACACAAATGTCATGGCCCCACAAACCTTTTACCCCTTAAGCTTTTAAGACCACAAGTTTCAAAAGTCTTCTTCTTTTTTCTTAAACTCCGTGCCGAGTCAAACTACATCATTTAATATGAAACGGAGGGAGTAGCATATTTGGGTTCGTGGGTGAATGGGTAAACGTAAGTTGGTCTAAATCCCGAGTTCAGACCAAGCGGGCCCGGGGTCGGGTTTTCACTTTTTTTTGAGAAAACTTAGGAAAAAGTATATTTTTCAATAAAGTTAGTTCCTTTAGAATAATTTAATGATATTAAGTTAATTGTGACTAGATTCGAGCAAGTTAGAGGTGAATTCAAAAGGAAAAGCAATAATTGAGCAGTGAGTGGCCTGCGAAATTGAAGTAAGTGTTTGGTCTAACTTTGACTTGAGGGAATAGGACGCCCCACTTGTTTGCTATGTGAAATGCATGGGCGTGGTGTATAGGTGAGGTGACGAGTATCTATGCACCACCCAAATTGTTTGTTAAACATGATCCCTTCCTCGTTCCCAATTTAATTGATGATTGTCTTAGTTGTTATATGTTCATTATTGTTTTTATGACCATTTGGCCTTATTAAGTTGTTGTTAGATATTGTTGTGGCTATTTTGGAAAGAGTATTGGTTGTTTGAGCTGTTTTCCATGTGGTATAAAACATTTGAGAGGTTTGGCATTGTTTTTACGAATTATATATATTTTTTGATATTTCTGTTGGTTTCATGGCTGAGATGATATTGATGAAGTTTATGAGAAACTACAGTTTCTTATTTATAATTGTTGAGACAAAAATATTGTGAAAGGCTTGGCCTGAGTTGTGAAAATTATAAATAAATTGATATGATATGTCTGGTAGGAGCGGGTTGCACGCCGCAACAAGGAGTGATAAGGGTGGACAAGTGGGATCGGGTTGCACGCCGCAACAGGAGTAATAAGGGGGATATGTTCAGGGTGGAGCAATAAGGGAGGACAGGTGGGAGCGGGTTGCACGCCGCAACAAGGAGCGATAAGGGAGGACATTTATTTTACTGATTTTCAAAGAAAATAAAGTTTTGCAAAGCTAAAATGTTTACTTTACTATTATTTATATATTTTGGCACTTTTTTTATTTAAAGTTAAAGTTTGGAAATTTGGAAATTTATTTGAGAACTGGTTATAGCTGAGACCTGAAAAAGGCAGCTGAGTTATTTTAATTTGTTACAGCATTTATTTATTTGTTTGTTTAGATTTCTTTCTTGCTTTATTATTTATTATTGTTACCGACTATATTGTTACCGCCCCGCCTTAGCCTCGTCACTACTTAGTCGAGGTTAGGCTCGGCACTTACTCAGTACATGGGGTCGGTTGTACTGATACTACACTTTGTGCTCTTTTGCACAGATCCAGGTACTAGTCAGCCGTAGAGGATTTCCGGACGACTACCTATTCATTTGGAGACACGAGGTACATCTGCCGACGTTCGCAGATTCTGAGAGTCTTCTCCTATTTTTACATATATTGTTTTATTATATTCAGAACAATTCCATTATTTCTTTCAGCCATTATTTGTAGTATTCTTTAGTAGTTTGTGGATTGTGACACCAGACCCTGGGGTAGTCTTAGAGTTATTTATATAATTAGTTCGTGGTTTGCTTTATTTAATTGGTTATTATTATTATTATTATTTTATTTTAATATTGTTGGGAATTATTTTAATTAAGTTCATTTTAAATTTATTTATTTATGCTGAAGTAAATAATCAAGGAAATTAGTTAATCGACTTCTAACATTGGCTTGCCTAGCAAGTGTGGTTTAGGCGCCATCACGATCACTAAGGTTGGGAATTTGGGTCGTGACAAGTTGGTATCAGAGCACTAGGTTTACTTAGGTCCCACAATCCACGAACAAGCTTAGTAGAGTCTGAAGGATCGGTACGGAGACGTCTGTACTTATCTCTCGTAGGCTATTGAGTTAGGAAACAACTTCATTTTTATTTCTATTCCATCGTGCGATTCTTGTACCTCAAATACTAATTTGGATTCTTCTATTCTCTCACAGATGGCGAGAACACGTGCTTCATCTTCCACTAACCAGAATTTCGGATCTCCAGCAGCAGCAACTCCTACTAGGGGCAGAGGCTGAGGCCACGCTAGAGGCCGAGGCAGGGCAAGACTTAGCCCGTTTCTCAGGCAGCAGCCACAGCTGCGGAACCCCAGATTGAGATTAATGAGGGGGTTCCGGCTCAGACTGTTCTAGGGGGACCAGCTCAGGTTCCCGAGGGGTTTATTGCTACCCCAGTTCTTCAAGATGCTTTGGTCCGTTTAGTGGGCCTTATGGAGAGTGTGGCCCAGACTGGCACCTATCCTATTGCAGCAGCTGTATCTCAGGCTGGAGGAGGGGTCCCGACTCCTACCACCCACACTCCAGTTCAGACTACTCCTCAGGTTCAGACTCCAGTAGCCAATCCCGTTGGGGTAATTCAGCCATTTGCAGCAGTGCCGCCCGCTAATGGGGCAGCCATGTCATCGGATACTTTGTGGAGACTTGACAGGTTCATTAAGCTATTTCTTGTCCATTTCAGTGGTGCTACTTCAGAGGACCCTCAAGAATATCTGGATAGTTGTCATGAGGTGATTTATAATATGGGTATTTTGGAGAGCAATGGGGTCGATTTTGCGGCTTTTCAGATGACTGGTTCCGCCAAGAAATGATGGAGAGACTATTTGTTGACTAGTCCAGTTGGATCACCTGCTCTGACTTGGGATCATTTCTCTCATCTCTTTTTGGAGAAGTTCTTACCTGTCACTACTCGAGAGGATAAGTGTCGTTAGTTTGAGCGACTTCAGCAGGGTAACATGACTGTGACTCAGTATGAGACTCGTTTTGTGGATCTGGCTAGACATGTTATTCTTATATTGCCCACCGAGAGGGAGAGGGTCAGACGGTTTATTGATGGCCTTGCTCAGCCCATCAGGTTGCAGATGGCCAAGGAAACAGGGTCCGAGATTTCTCTTCAGGATGCAGCTAATATAGCTAGGAGGGTTGAGTCAGTTCTTGGGATGGGAGATCAGGGGTCAGACAAGAGACCTCGTCATTCTGGTGTTTTCAGCGGTGCCTCATCTGGAGGCGGGACTTTATTTAGCAGAGGCCATTCATCCAGGCCATTCCATTCAGCATTACAGGTTTCACATGGTACTTCAGAGGGTCGTGGTTCTTATGTACCTCCTTCTGCTTAGCCAGTTTATAGTGCACCTTCAGCTCTTATTAGAGCACCTCCTCTGCAGAGTTATTATCGTGGTCAGACGGTTCGTCAGGGTCAGTCCTCATATCAGGAGGGATGTTTCGAGTGTGGTGAATATGAACATGTTTGGAGAGCTTGTCTGAGGTTTCTGAGTAATCATCATCAGTACCAAGGTTCTCGTGCCATAGTTCCGGCACTAGTTGCAGCACCACCAGCCCAACCAACAAGAGGTAGGGGTCAGATAGTCAGAGGTAGAGGCCAGAATGTTAGAGGTGGAGGATAGATAACTAGAGGTGGATGTCAGCCTGCTATAGGTGGAGGTGTGGTTCAGGGTGGTGGGGCTCAGCCCCGACTATATGCTTTTCCAGCTAGTCCTGAGGCAGAATCCTCCGACGCTGTTATTACAGGTATCATCTCAGTTTGTGATAGAGCTGCTTCCGTTTTGTTTGATCCGGGGTCTACTTATTCGTATGTTTCCTCCTATTTTGCCTTGTATTTGAATGTGCCCCATGATCCCTTGAGTGTTCCGGTCTATGTGTCTACACCGGTGGGGGATGCTATCGTGGTAGCTCGAGTATATCGTTCGTGTGTGGTAGCCATTGAAGGTCTTGAAACTAGTGTTGATCTTTTACTTCTAGACATGTTTGACTTTGATATTATATTGGGCATGGATTGGTTGTCGCCCTATTATGCCATTTTAGATTATCATGCCAAGACAGTTACTTTAGCCTTACTGGGGTTGCCTCGACTAGAATGGAAATGGACTCCTAGTCATCCTCCCAACTGGGTAATTTCATATGCTAAGGCTCGTCGCATGGTGGAGAAGGGGTGTTTGTCTTATTTGGCTCATATTCGTGATTCTGATGCTGAGGTTTCTTCTATAGAGTCAATCCCTATCGTGCGTGGGTTTCCTGAGGTATTTCCTACAGACCTGTCGGGTATGCCGCCCGACAGGGATATTGATTTCTGTATTGATGTGGCTCCGGGCACTCAGCCCATTTCCATTCCTCCATATCGGATGGCCCCACCAGAATTGAAAGAGTTGAAAGAACAATTGCAAGACTTGCTAGATAAGGGTTTCATAAGACCCAGTGTCTCGCCTTGGGGTGCACTAGTTTTGTTTGTAAAGAAGAAAGATGGGTCAATGAGAATGTCCATAAACTACAGGCAGTTGAATAAGGTTACTATCAAGAATAAATATCTGTTGCCGAGAATTGATGACCTATTTGATCAACGTCAGGGTGCTAGAGTGTTTTTGAAAATTGATTTGAGGTCAGGCTACCATCAGCTGAAGATTAGGGCGTCCGATATCCCTAAGACAACCTTTCGTACGAGGTATGGGCACTATGAATTTTTGGTTATGTCTTTTGGGCTGACTAATGCTCCAGCGGCCTTTATGGACTTAATGAATCGGGTTTTCAAGCCCCATTTGGACTCTTTTGTGAACGTGTTCATTGATGACATTCTTATATACTCCCGCAGTCGGGAAGAGCATGAGCACCATCTCCGTATAACACTCCATACTTTGAGAGATAATCAGTTGTATGCCAAGTTTTCTAAATGTGAGTTCTGGTTAGATTCAGTAGCCTTTTTGGGCCATATCGTATCAGTTGAGGGTATTCAGGTTGATCCTAAGAAGATAGAGGCAGTCAAGAACTGGCCTAGACCTACTACAGCTACGGAGATTAGGAGTTTCTTGGGTTTGGCTGGTTACTACCGTCGTTTTGTGGAGGGGTTCTCATCCATAGCAGCCCCAATGACTAAATTGACTCAAAAAGGTGCCCTAGTTAAATGGTCAGACGAGTGCGAGGTGAGCTATCAGAAGCTCAAGACAGCCTTGACTTCAACACCGGTGTTGGTGCTACCATCAGATTCGGGTTCTTTCACGGTGTATTGTGATGCTTCTCGAGTTGGCCTGGGAGCAGTGTTGATGCAGGATGGCAGGGTGATTGAGTATGCGTCTCGTCAGTTGAAAGTTCATGAGAAGAATTACCATGTTCATGATTTAGAGTTGGCAGCTATTGTCCATGCTTTAAAAATTTGGAGGCATTATCTTTATGGCGTGCCGTGTGAGATTTTTATTGATCATCACAGCCTCTTGTACTTATTCAAGCAGAAAGATCTAAATTTGAGGCAGCGGAGGTGGTTAGAGTTGTTAAAAGATTATGATGTTACCATATTATATCACCCGGGGAAGGACAATGTGGTGGCCGATGCATTGAGTAGAAAGACGGTGAGTATGGGCAGTCTTGCGTATATTCCAGTTGGCAAGAGATCATCAGACATTCAGACTTTGGATAATCAGTTCGTGAGGTTGTCCATTTCCCCCGACGGTGTTCTATCTTGTACTGACGCTCGGTCTTCTCTAATTAATCGTATTCGGGAGCAGCATGATGATGACCCACATTTGGCGGTCCTTAGGGACACAGTTCGGCACGGTGGTGCCAAGCAGGTTACAGGTGGAGAGGACGATGTTTTGAGAATGCAGGGTAGGTTATATGTGCCTAATGTTGATGTCCTCCGTGAAATGATCCTTGAGGAGGCTCACAACTCCAAGTATTCTATTCACCCAGGTGCAACAAAAATGTACCAAGGTTTGAAGCAGCATTATTGGTGGAGAAGGATGAAAAAGGACATTGTGGAGTATGTGGCTCGTTGCTTAAATTGTCAGCAGGTAAAGTATGAGCATCAGAGACTTGGTGGTTTGCTTCAGCAGATAGAGATTCCTGAGTGGAAGTGGGAGTGTATCAATATGGACTTCGTGGTTGGGCTCCCACGGACTCAGAGGAAATTCGATGCGGTTTGGGTCATTATGGATAGGCTGACTAAGTCAGCACACTTCATTCCTATAACTAGTACTTATACTTCAGAGCGGTTCGCTGAGTTGTATATTCGGGAGATTGTTCGCCCTCATGGAGTGCCCGTGTCTATCATTTTTGATTGGGGTACGCAGTTTACTTCGCACTTTTGGAGGGCAGTTCAGCGTGAGTTGGGTACCCGAGTAGAGTTGAGTACATCATTTCACCCTCAGACTGACGGGCAGTCCGAGCGTACCATTCAGATATTGGAGGACATGCTCCGCGCTTGTGTTATTGACTTTGGAGGTTCATGGGATCAGTTCTTTCCGTTAGCGGAGTTTGGTTATAATAATAGTTATCAGTCGAGCATTCAGATGGCTCCTTATGAGGCGTTATAAGGTAGACGGTGCAGATCGCCAGTGGGATGGTTTGAGCCGGGAGAGGATCGGTTGTTGGTAGGGGTGTTCATTCGAATCGGTTTATCGATTTATCGATTTCGAAATTTTCCTTATCGAGTTATCGATTTCGATTTCGATTTTGTCCTCTTCGGTTATCGGTTTATCGATAAATAGATAAGATATACTAAATGGACAAATATACCATTATTCTATAATACCTTTTCCTTTACCCTAAGTCCCTAACCCTATTATTTCCTCCCATTATTCAGCGCCGGTACTCTGGTTAGTAATGTTGTTACCCTTTTTAATTCTTGCGTTTTCATACATTCGTATTATCTGTTATTCGATTTTTTATGGAATATCAAAGGTTTTGTGGTTAGTTTTCATCACACATTTGTCTATCTTTTCGGAGTTTCCTAGATTTCCTGGCTGTGTTTTCCTTAGCGATAGAAGAATTATTTCTGTCTCTTGATTCCCAAGAATTTAAGGCCATCTCGAATGTTAGTATTGTGTTTGCCATAGTAGCTCTTTTACTTGTTAATTCAAAGCAAGATTCATAAATCAATGCAGTCTGGGCTGAGTTAGGTTGTTTCCGTTTCAGAAGTCATAAGTTCCTAATTTGTTGTGATGTTCAGCTGTTAAGGTTCCAATCTCACTATTGGGGGCAGAGATTGACAAAAGATCTCCGCTAGAGCTTCTCAAGCAATTCGAGATGGCCTTAAATTCTTTTTGTCCATATTAGTTAGGCGTGTTTGTAGTGATATACTTTCCGTGGAATCCTGCAAATTTTCTTATTGGTGTAATCGATAACCAAATCGATAAGCCCCCAAAATCGATAAATCGAAATCGAAAAAATCGAAACCTTATTGAAACGATAACAATAAGCATTTGTACAAATCGATAATCGATTACTAAATTATCGATAAGGGTCAAAATCGAATGCACACCCCTAGTTATTGGGGACAGACTTAGTTCAGGAGGCCTTAGACAAGGTCAGGATTATTCAGGAGAGAGTTCGTGCAGCTCAGTCTAGGCAAAAGAGTTATGCCAATCGTAAGGTTCGTGATGTAGCATTCATGGTTGGAGAGAGAGTATTGCTTCGTGTGTCGCCCATGAAGGGTGTTATGAGATTTGGAAAAAAGGGTAAGTTGAGCCCTAGGTATATTGGGCCGTTTAAGATTCTTGATAAGGTGGGGGAGGTAGCTTACAGACTTGCATTGCCTCCAGAGTTATCCTCAATTCAACCGGTATTCCATGTGTCTATGCTCCGGAAGTATCATGGTGACCCGTCCCACGTGTTAGATTTCAGCTCTGTCCAGTTGGACAAGGACTTGACTTATGAGGATGAGCCGGTAGCTATTTTAGACCGGCGGGTTCGCCAATTGAGATCTAGGAGTTATCCTTCAGTTCGAGTGCAGTGGAGAGGCCAGCCCGTTGAGGCAACTACTTGGGAGGCCGAGTCAGACATGCAGAGTATATACCCACACTTATTCGCCACTTCAGGTAATTTTCTATGTCCGTTCGAGGACGAACGTGTGTTTTAGAGGTGGAGATTGTGATGACCCAAGAGGTCATTTTGTAAAATTAGACTCCGTTCCATGCTAAATAGCCATAAAAAGACTAAAAATTAAATACCTCGATTTGTGTGCGCAGTCCGGGCGTAAAAATGGAAAGCTTTTATGTGAAAATATGAGAAATAATAATTTTTAGAACTTAAATTTGATAAAAGTTGACTTTGATCAACATTTTTAGTAAACAGACCCGGATCTGTGTTTCGACGATCCCAGGAGGTCCGCAGTAAAATACGGGACTTGGGCGTATGCCCGGAAACGAATTCCGAGGTCCCAAGCCTTGAAAATCAATTTTTGAAAGAAATTGTTTTGCTGAAATATTTTTGAATTAAAGAAAAGAAATATGTGTAAAATCAATGGTATCGGGCACGTATTTTGGTTTCGGATCCCGGTACAGATTTGTTATGCTAGTATAAGGCTAACTGTGACATTTGGTGAAAATCGGAGTCCGATTGACGTGATTCGGACATCCGGTTGAGAAATTATGAACTTTAAGAGTTCTTGTTGAAAATGATGAGTTTTGAGGTTTAATTCATAGATTTACATATCTTTTTCATGATTTTATCGCACGAGCAAGTCTGTATGATGTTTTTAGACTTGCGTGCATGGTTTGTTTAGAGCCTCGAGGGATCGGGTGAGTTTCAGATAGGCCATGGGGCGTTTTACACTTAAAAAGAATTGCTGGTTTTTCATTTTCTGGTGTCCAGGTATTTTGTTCTATGCGATCGCATAGGAAGGTCCGCGATCGCATAGAGTAAAAGCTTGAGGTCCCTGTTTGGTGTACTGTGCGAACGCAACACTTAGTGTGCGATCGCGAATCGGGCAAGCTGTGCGAACGCACTATATGCTATGCGATCGCATAACTTTAAATCATGCTTGGGGAGGGGAGGTCAATACACTGTGCGATTGAACCCCTCCCCATGCGAACACACTGCCCAACCCCCTCCCCCCCTCTTCTCTATGCGATCGCGACCAATCTCATGCGATCGCATAGGCCTCCAGTCCAACTAATATAAATACCTTTTAAAATTCGGACAGAACCCTTTCTTCTCCAAATTTTCGAGGTTTCAGCTCTAAAAACGATTTTTCTTCAACAATCTTCATCTCCAAGTCATAGGTAAGCAATTCCAAACTTTGTTCTTTAAATTTCTTACTATTTTGCATCACTTTTAAAGCAAAAACAACGAATTTTCATGATAAAAATTGAGGGTTTGGGTAGAATTAGGGAATTCTGTAAAAATCAAAATTTTATATCAAATTAAGGTCGGATTTCAAAACTAATAGCATATTTGGGTTCGTGGGTGAATGGGTAAACGTAATTTGGTCCGAACCCTGAGTTCAGACCAAGCGGGCCCGGGGTCAGGTTTTCACCTTTTTTTATTATAGAAAACTTAGGAAAAAGTATATTTTTCAATAAAGTTAGTTTCTTTGGCATTAGTTAACGATATTAAGTTAATTGTGACTAGATTCGAGCAAGTTAGAGGTGAATTCAAAAGGAAAAGCAATAATTGAACAGTGAGTGGCCTGCAAAATTGAGGTAAGTGTTTGGTCTTACTTTGACTTGAGGGAATATAGGACTCCCCACTTGTTGCTGTGTGAAATGCATGGGCATGGTGTATATGTGAGGTGACGAGTACCTATGCACCACCCAAATTGTTTGTTAAACATGATCCCTTCCCCGTCCCCAATTTAATTGATGATTGTCTTAGTTGTTATATGTTCATTATTGTTTTTATGACCATCTGGCCTTATTAATTTGTTGTTAGATATTGTTGTGGCTATTTTGGAAAGAGTATTGGTTGTTTGAGCTGTTTTCCTTGTGGTATAAAACGGTTGAGAGGTTTGACATTGTTTTTACGAATTATATATATATTTTGATATTCCTGTAGGTTTCATGGCTGAGATGATATTGATGAAGTTTATGAGAAAATACAATTTCTTATTTATAATTGTTGAGACAAAAATATTGTGAAAGGCTTGTCCTAGGTTCTGAAAATTATAAATAAATTGATATGATATGTCTGGTGGGAGCGGGTTGCACGCCGCAACAAGGAGTGATAAGGGTGGACAGGTGGGATCGGGTTGCACGCCGCAACAGGAGTAATAAGGGTGATATGTTCAGGGTGGAGCAACAAGGGTGGACAGGTGAAAGCGGGTTGCACGCCGCAACAAGGAGCGATAAGGGATGCCATTTATATTTTATTGATTTTCAAAGAAAATAAAGTTTTGAAAAGCTAAAATGTTTACTTTACTATTCTTTATAAATTTTGGCACTGTTTTTATTTAAAGTTAAAGTTTGGAAATTTGGAAATTTATTTGAGAATTGGTTATAGCTGAGACCTGAAAAAGACAGTTGAGTTATTTTAATTTGTTGCAGCATTTATTTCTTTATTTGTTTAGATTTCTTTCTTTCTTTATTATTCATTATTCATTATCGTCACTACTTCGTCGAGGTTAGGCTCGACACTTACTCAGTACATGGGGTCGGTTGTACTAATACTACACTTTGTGTTCTTTTGCACAGATCCAGGTACTAGTCATCAGCAGAGGATTTCAGGACGACTACCTATTCATTTGGAGACACGAGGTACATCTGCCGGCGTTCGCAGATTCCGAGATTCTTCTCCTATTTTTACATATACTGTTTTATTATATTCAGAAAAGTTACACTATTTCTTTCAGCCATTATTTGTAGTATTCTTTAGTAGTTCGTGGATTGTGACACCAGACCCTGGGGTAGTCTTATAGTTATTTATATAATTAGTTCGTGGTTCGCATTATTATTATTATTATTATTATTATTATTATTATTATTATTATTATTATTATTATTATTTTATTTTAATATTGTTGGGAATTATTTTAATTAAGTTCATTTTAAATTTATTTATTTATGCTGAAGTAAATCATCAAGGAAATTAGTTAATCGACTTCTAACATTGGCTTGCCTAGCAAGTGTGGTGTTAGACGTCATCACGATCACTAAGGTTGGGAATTTAGATCGTGACAACAATGATGGCCTTCAAGAGTAGAAGAACTACGGGGACGACCTCGTGGTGGGTCGTTACAAAAAGTGGGGATGGGGGGTGGAGCTAGAACTATTAATCCCCTAAGAGGTTGTACAAAAAGAGGCGTTAGGTTGACGCATGACACAGTCAGTAGTAGGTACTATGTGTCGAACAAAAAGCATTCAAAAATGATCTTATTCCAAAGTTGTTTGTGCTGTAGATGGCAGAGTTGTGTAAGTAAGAAAATCTTCACAGCTGTCCATGGTGCAACCAAAATTGGCGAGTAGATCAGCCACCCTATTTTGCTCCGTGTACATACGTAGTATGATGGGATCATCCAGTTGTCGCAGAAGGTACCTGCAATCCATAAGTAGATTATCAAATAAAGGGTGAGAGTTGTTTTGTAAGAGATAAAGTACTGCATGAGCATCTATGTTAACTTCCAGTGGCTTAATTCCATGAAGAAAGGCTATTTTAAGTCCATGTAGGAGTCCAAGAAGCTCAGTGTGTATGCTGGAAGAAGTGAAACATGATCCCGTATATCCAATGATCCAAGATCCTTGTGAGTCCCTAGTTACTCCGCCAATCCCCTTTGATGTGAGTTTAACTTTGGAGCCCCATCACAATTTAATTTGTAAAAGTTTGTATGGGCATTGAAATTCGGGTAGGAGGTTGATTATGTGGTAAGGCAACATAATAGTATTCAACTACCTTTTTAACAACATATGCCGAGGTTAAAGGTGTTTTGTGAGATTGAAAAAGGGAGGCATTTATGTTAAGCCAGATATGCCATAGGTAGAAAAGTATAACGATAGAATTAGGGAGTTGGAGAGTATTGTGCGTAGTAGTGCGGTTGATGAAGTGTTGTAACCAAAGTATGTGTGAAGGGATTGATAATTAAGGTTAGAGATGTGGTTGTGCATGGAGAATTCTGTCCAAAGACGGATAACATCGGTGCATTGGAAAAGCAAATGAGGGATAGTTTTAGGGCCTGATGAACAAATGATGCAGATGTCATTGGGATGATTCCAATGTGTCGTTTTTATGAAAGGAAAACTTCAAGTTGCCCCAACATGTAACTGAAATTCAGAGTAGTGAAAATCAAGTTTTCACATTTTCGATTTTATTTCAGCTATTGGATGCTTCCCTTGTAAACTAAAATTTAGATATTTCAAACTAGTAATTGGTGTTGGACGACGGTTATAAAAAATGGCAAAACTAAAAAGTCTTAAAAATAGAAATAGTATAATCAGAGGCGGATTCAGGATTTAAATTCTGTGGGTTCAAACCATTCATATTTACTAGCTTTTGTATATTTAGTGGATTTTTATATGTAACTTTATACTTCGCGTCCTAAGTTTCGGCTCCATATGAACTCGTTGTTTTCAAGTTGCATCCGTCCCTGATTAGGATAGTCTATAGATCTGAATTAAACACAAATTATCAAAATTCAAAAATATTTCAAGAATAATGGATCATTAACATTCTATTTTCTACCGTCAAACAAGAATTTCAAGCTTTAAATTTTAAAAAATTATGATGTTCAAGTAAAAGATTGGGACATTTTGCTAAGACCAGTTAAAACGAAGACATTCTCCGAGACTGTCTCGTTGGGAGACACGTCATGCACTTTTTTGATGGAAATATGCAACTGGATTTGGGCTCGTCAAGACCAGTTCAACAAAAGCCCATTAATCATCTGTATCCTATATTTGGGCCATAACTCTACTAACCCATGAACTTGAAGGCCCGTAAAATTACAGGCCTATAGTCCTCTATCAATGAGTGGTTTCCGATCTAGGGTTTTCAGAATTCTCTTCAGTGGTGAGAAAGAGTGAGACTGAGAGAAACGCCATGGGTAAGTGATACCAAAAACTTCCATTTTTTTTGCATTTGCATTAAATTGTTTGTTATACTGAATGTATTAGTATTGCCCTCGTTTTTGTAGCAAGGATCAAAGTGCACGAACTGAGGCAGAAATCAAAAACTGATCTTGTGGCTCAGTTGAAGGATTTAAAAGCAGAACTCGCTCTCCTCCGTGTCGCTAAAGTCACCGGTGGTGCTCCCAACAAGCTCTCTAAAATGTAAATTTTCACTCCTCTTTCCGTCTTTTATTTATTAATAACAAGGCAGTTCTGAGTCGAGGGTTTATTGGAAATAACCTCTCTGCCTTCTTAAACATAGTAGTAAGGTCTGCGTACACACTGCCCTCCCCAGACTCCACTTGTGTGATTGCAATGGTTTTTCTTTGTTTGTTTGTTGTTGTTGTATTTATTAACAGGCGGATCTAAGATTTGAAATCTGTGGATGCTGAGTAACGCTGCATACACTAATTGTTTGTCTTCAGGGAGGCAGATAGAGTTAACAACTTATTATGAAGATATATCTGTTTTACAGTTTCGAACTATTTATGTATTCGGAGTTTTGTCGGAATTTTATATACTAGTAGTAAACATAGAGAACTTCTTGTATAGATAGTTTTAACCAGTATAGTTGTTGTATATATGTAATTGGACCTGAAAGCGGTGGGCTTGCACATGCTGCTATAAAGCTACATTTGTTCATGTTGGCGGATATGTGAACGCGTATGTGAAGTGACTCATTTGCTTAAAGGGATTTTTTTTATGCAGAAAGGTGGTGAGGCTGTCGATAGCACAGGTTTTGACTGTGATATCACAGAAGCAGAAAGCGGCACTAAGGGAAGTATACGAGAACAAGAAGTACTTGCCATTGGACCTTCGTCCCAAGAAGACCAGAGCCATCCGTAAACGTCTTACAAAGCACCAGGTAATTAAATCCCGTACCGACTCTTAAGGCTATGCTGTTAATTTTTAATAATTGAAAGAGCTGCATAATGATCTACCATTGTTTATGAAAACCTATTGCTTTCTGCTGTTATGTATAGTGGAGTTTGCTAGTTTTGTACTCAGTGGCTCTTTAAATGTTTAATGCGTAGTTTTAAATTTATTATTATTAATTGTGACATTTATATTTTTTTTACGATGGCATTATATTATATGTCAGTACTTAGCCTTAATAAGCGGTAGCACGGGGTATGGGAAAGGATCGGATCACATTGCGTCTATTGTACACAGCCTTACCTTGCATAAATGCAAGAGGCTGCTTCCAGGACTTGAGCTGGTCACACAGTGACAATTGTTATGGTTGCGCCAAGGCTTCCTTTCAAAGACTAAATATTATAATTAGAAATTGGCTTGAATAAAGCAAAATGAGATGTCAAGGATTTATATAGGCGAGCCCAACTAGATTGGGATTGTATTTTAATTCGTTGGTGCATAGATCCATGTTCAATCTGTCTTCATTTTCAAGATGTTGCATCTTCTTATCTCTCTGTGTATTTTTGTTTGATAAGGCTTTTTATAGCCGTGTATTGATTCAGTGTCATGCTTAAAAATGAAAAGTTGTCCCCATAAGTCAATTTAGTGCATCTAAATGTTTAATGACATTAGACTGCTTCTTTTTTTTGAAGGAGGAAAAGATTGAGTTCACCATCTGTGTTCCGCCATGTACCATTTTACTTTTGAGAAAAAAAAAATTCATGTCATCTAAATGGAATTTAGATCCAACTATTTGGAAAATGCAAAGCCAAGCTCTCGTATTTGCTTACCCCTCCTTGTATGCGTAAATGGCTTCAAATGACATCTGCATGTCATTTATCCTCTTTCCATTATTAATTTATTATGCTCTGCAGTTTGCTTAATTAAAGGAGGCAATAGGAAGTAAAATGGAGAAGTAAGGAGAGGGAAGAAATGAAAAATGATCTATTTTTTTTATTCCATTTAGTTCATGATCAATGAAAGGAAAGTAATGAATACTTGCTCCCTAATAAAAAAATGAATATTAGCTGATGTCCATTCTCTGGTGCTTATTCCTTTGGACAGTATATAATTGGTAACCTCTTCCTGCATACTTTCTAATTCTGGAAGTAAACTTTGACCTTTTGTGTGTTTATATGTTGAGTTCACTCAGCACAACCAGCTTTAGCACCTAGCATAAACCTCAACCAGCCTACAGCCGTACCGATTACCATCACCTATGAGCAAATAGCACCTAAAAGGTTTTGTTGAGGAATTTGTTGCCTTAATGCGCTTGCTAATTTTGCCTAGAGTTTTTTGGGTTCTTTGAGATATTTATTGAATTTACATAGGAATTTGGTCCAACGCTTGGCATAAGAAGCACTTGCTTGCTTGAACATAAGAAGTGCTTGCTTGCTTTTGTTGTCTGGTTGATTTGGTATTTGATTTTCACTTTGAAGTGAGTGAGTACATTTGATTTTCACTTTGAAGTGAGTGAGTACATATTCAAGTGTGACTTCTTAGATTCAGATGTCGGAGTACCTTGTGCATTTGGAATAATGTATGCTTGTCATTAATTTCTCTTGTCTCTGTTGCTTGAATCTGTACAAGAACTGGCCTATGTACAGTTACATTTACATACTATTTTTTATATTGCTATAAATGGTTATATGAATTCATAGAACATAATTGGTCCTCTGTTTGAATACCTGGTGTTTTCATTGGTGCTCTCTTTTTGGCACGTCTTTTGTGGTTCCGTCTACACTCATTTCTTCTGACTCGTGGTTTATTTTTGAGTTAAGTCATTAACAACTTGCGCTGGTTTAACGTGCAGGCATCTTTGAAGACAGAAAGAGAGAAGAAGAAAGAGATGTACTTTCCATTGAGAAAATATGCCATTAAGGTTTAAGTATCCAAATCCAACTTAGATAGTCATTGTGAGGTTAGAACTGGTAGAGCAAAGCCGGGTAACATTGTTCCCCATTAGGTGGTTATATTTTCTATCATTCCTTCTATTGCATTATGAAGTGGAAACTTTTGTTTGTTTTGTATTTTGTAGTGAATACATTTCCTGGTCACAGAAGTTTCAGTTTTTAGAAGTAATATTCATGCCTAGTTATCTGTCTTCATGCATGTGATATGTTCCACAAGATTTAATTCACCTCTTTGCCGAGCTTTTGGTCACAGCCATGGTGACGTATAAATATCCTGAATTAGGTTAGGCAATGAAAGTATTGCTGGTTTGAACTTTCACCATCTCCATGTGTAGACATGTTACTGCAAGATTTTATTTCACTTCTCTCTGCTACAAGTAGGGCTGTGCACCGATCGAATTTAGCACATTTCGGGGTCGGATTTTGGATTCTAGAAAATGCAATCCGAATCCGATCCGAATTATATCGGATCGGATTTCGGATCGTGTTATTATGCCTCAAAGTTGCAAACTAATATGTATATTTTCTTTGTAAAAGAGGCAATGCATTAATAAAATTCATGTTTATGCAACTATTACAGTACTGTGGTGCCAATATAGCTAAATCTAGCAATTGTAAAGGTAATAACTTGGAGGAACATGTAAAGGAAGTACTGACTATCCTAAATTAAAGTGTAGTATTTATACATTGCCTAATAATTTCGGATCAGATTAAAATATACCGATTCGAATTCGATCCGAAATCTGAAATTTTAATAAACACAATCCAAAATCCAAGCCAATCCGAAGTCCGAAATTGACTGGATCGGTTTGGATTTCGGATATCCGATCCGAATGAACAACCCTAGCTACAAGTTGTCGGATCATTTAGGTGCTCTTAAGTTCTAAGCTAGGTGCCTCATTTGTTTGCACTTAATGGTGGTCTGAATCTTAATCATTCAGATCTTATACATTAAGTGCGCTTGTTTTTAAAGTTTGAATCTTAATTATTCACATCTTAATCATTATGTGTTTTTTTTTTACTTCACAACCACTTAATGGGTCTGAATAGGTCTGTATGATTAAAATCTATAACAGAGACTTAATTTCGTTAAGATGCTATCACATATTCATTGTTAATTGTCTCCACCGCCTACCATTATCAACTACCACCATGCCACCACCATTACCACCCCCAGCACCACCACATCCACCACCACCACGACACCATCATCATCAATCATAGCCGCCACCATTATCGACCATCACCATCCATTATCCCCACCACTCCGACCACCATATATCATTCTCACTCACAATCAACATTCATCTACCTCAACTATCACAACTGACTACCCCATCACCATCAACAACCACAGGCGACACTGCCATTATTATAACCTCCACCCACCCACCACCTTTCTCAATCATAACAACAACCACCACCCACCATTATTAACTATCACCACCTACCACCACCATCCTCAATCATAATCGCCACCACTTACCAATCACTACTAGCTACTAGCATGAACCACCATCGTCAATCAAAACTACCACCAACCACTGCCTCTAGTCGGCATTCGCCCGTTAGCCATCACCATTAACAACAATCATATTTTAAAAAATAATATATTTTATTAAGAATATTATATTAGTTAGTATTCCATTTGAATTTTATGTTTATTAATTTTCAAATAAAGATAAATTTTATACATTCAGATGTTAAAAATCAAACAGTCTTAATTATTTGTATTCAGATCTTAATACACATCTTAATATATTCAAATGCGTATTCAGATTCAGATGTTTTAATCTTAATACACATCTGTATTCAGATTCAGACGTCTTAATCTTAAAAAAAATAAATGATACGACTATCCAAAAATTAGTTACTACTTTTGAAAAATATTCTTAAAGAAGTATCTGGGAAAACCGTAATTCAAGAGATCATGTCAATGCAGAACAGATGAAGTAATATTTAAGTGAAAATAGAAAATGAATAGAAAATAAAAGGGTGCACAGATCCGATTAATATGCCTGTTGTGTGTGTAGCCGAAAGTAGGCAAGACATGTATACTAATATTATAAATTAATTTTGTATGATGAAAAAAAACATTTTTTAACATACCTCCTCAATTATATATAAAATTCTAATGTAAAATATAATATATATTCACTATACAAGAAAAATCAGACGTGTGACGTAATAATTTATGATGGATTGGTCTGTCACAACATCTCTGCCTGGAGTTATTGCGATTTTTTTACGAAATTCATTAAACTTGTGATGAATTTGTGATGGGATCTTTAACAATTTTTATTCTTCGTCTTTTTTTGCGATGCTCAAATTTGTAGTGGAATGTTGACGGATTCTCCATCACATTTCTTTTTGTAGTGATATACAAAATACGATCATAAACGATAACAGGCATATCAAACTGGAAAACATAAGGGTGTACAAACAAAATCGATGAATCGCACAAATCGATAATTTGAGTTAAATCAGAAAAAAAATTTGCTTGTGGATTGGTTTGATTTGGTTAGGTATCGGAAAAAAACTCGACCATAATTGGTTTGGTTTTAACTAAAAAAAATAATTTGAAACAAAACCTACTCGATAGTATATTTATACAATTTTTCAAAAATATTTTATACATATAAATATTTATTGTAATATAATTTATAAATTTTCTAATAATATTTTCTAATATTATCTTTTAACGTATTCTTTCAAATTTGAACTTAGAATTCTTGATGGTAAATAACTTTTATAGCCCATAAATATAGTAACTCAAACAAAATTCAAATCAATACTAAAGCTAACAAAAGAAATTCAATTCAATACTAGGAATCATGATAGTGTTGGATATCTATTTTTTAGTTTTACGTTCGTTTATAATGAAAATGCATAACTTAGTTTATCTTTTTCTTTAGTGCTTAGTTATGTAATTAATAGTACTTATTAACTATATTTATTTTAGTACGATCTATATTGTATTTTTAGATTATGATAAATTTTATTATGGCTTTTTAATTAACAATATTTGCTTTATGTAATTTTATTATCTTTGTTATTGAATATTTAGTATAATGCTACTCCTTCCGTTCCAGTTTATGTGAACCTATTTCTTTTTTGGTCCGTTCCAAAAAGAATGATCCCTTTCTAAATTTGAAAACAATTTAGCTCAAACTCCCAATTCCACCCTTAGTGAGAAACTTTTATAACCACACAAATACTCTGGACCCCTTTTTGACTTGTTGAGGACCACAAATTACAAAAGTCTTTATTTTTTCTTACACGCCGTGCCCAGTCAAACAGATTCACATAAATTGGAACAGGGGAAGTATGACTTATCTCATACTATTGTGTTATTTTCTTGGAAATACATTATATAGTTGCAACTTACTAGGACTAAAGAAATATTTGTAGCACAAATTACATATTTTGTACTATAAAGACTATCCGAAAAAAATGCGAAACCCCGAAAAGAAAAAAACCCGAAATTGAAAAAACTGACTTTGTTGATTGGTTTGGTTTATAGATTTAAAAACCCAACACCATTAGTTTGATTTGATAAGTGAAAAATTCGAACCAACCCGATGTATATACATCTAATTAGCCCATTAAACATTGACACAACACATCGATCAACAAAAATATGCTGCTTCCTAAAAACCAAGAAATAAAATCTGGACTAAAGAAAACTGACAAAGGAGTAAAACCAATGAGTATGAAGACAAACAACCGAAATAATCTGCAATTAGAGAAAGTAGAACTCGTCTCCAAAAGTAACCAAAATTCAAGACTATCAACCATATAAATTAAAGGTATGTTTAACATTCGGCAAAATGAGTATAAGAAGAAGCATGCAAAGTGTTGAGCAACTTCTTTACTAGTACAAAATAATGTGTACGACATCTTCTTTTTTTCGCTCCACACATTCAGTATTTCAAATCTACTGACCTCGACTAATTCAAATTCACGTTGCGTAAAGCTATCAAAAAGAGAAAATCTTATGAGGACTTCCTCTATTTTCAAGGCTTAAAATTCGGCACCTTTAATTAATTGAAGAAATTTCATTCATCCTATCACACTCTTTGATAACACTATGTGTACAAGTGAAGAATAGAGACAGAGCGAAATAACAAATCAATTAAGAAACTAACAAATCAATTAAGAATCTCAACATTTTTAAAATAATATTAGTGATGACCGGGTACAAGAATGTCACTATCACACTTACACCAACAAGAAATACCTCAAAACTCAATTATGCCTAGACGCGGTATATCACTTGGTCCATGCATGCCCGGACGGCAATAACCAAATTAATAGAAAAGCCAAAGTTTTTGTATAATAATAATAATTTAAAAAATCTGATGTCATAATAATAGAATATATGCTTTGAAATGGTCTAACACTTTGCTTCATGTGTCAAGATTATATTGTACTAGTACACATCATATCATGTTACATATATATTTTACATAAATCTATAATATTAGAAATTAATATTGGAGAGATCCTTCTCTTATAGTGCTTTGAGATTGAAAGTATCTAACTCACCAATTTCTTATATAGAGAAAACCCGTGCGTGCTATGTGTGTTTTAAATTCAATCACTTAAATACAAAAAATAAAATGAGGATTTTGGAATTTACACACTGAACAATTCAAGGAATAAAAATGCATATGGGCGAACGTCCAACCTATCGAAGTGATAATTATCTCCTACCAGCATAATCACTGGGTAATTTTGTCCATCAAAATTTTTGGTCAGATAAAAAAAGTACTAATACATTTACCTTAGCTAGAGTTTTAACATGAAATGTCATGCATGTAGGTGTGGTTCTCAACTAGAGGTGTGTTAAACGGGTCAGGCCGGCCCACTAACAGCCCGGTTCAGCCTGGTCCGGTAAGGGGCGAGACAAAGTTGGTTACGGTAAGGGTTGTTTCGAACGGGGGCGGGCTTTTTCTGGTACCAGTGTACTGGAATAGTCCGGTAACCCATTCAAGTGTTTTAACCAGGTTCCAACCCAATTACTATTGTTTTTTTTTAAAATTTTGACCGTTGCTAACGATCAAAATAAAAAATGACCGTTGGCAACGACCATTTTTTGCACTTTTAGCCATTTCGGCCTATCCCTTACTAAAATACCCCCTCCCCCACCCCTAATAATTGATAAATTATATTATTAGCCTTTTAAAAATTGTAAATAGCCCATGTTCATCATTTTCCCTCACAACTTGCTCTCTTCTTCTACTCTAATTCTCTCTCAATTCCCTCTTGATTATTGAAGTACTTATTGATCTCAAGTTCTCAATTAATTATTATTTCCAGTTTTATCATCTATTTACAGTAGCCACTACAAAGGTACAATTATCAAGTAATAAAGTGTGATATCAAATTTACTGTGACATCCCGACTTTCTGTACGGTCGTTCCATTTTTTTTTTCCAAATCCACTAGGCAAGGTGCCTAGAGCAAATTTTTATATATATATATTTAAACCCAAAACAAAGTAATAAGTCTTACAAAGTGTAGGAAAATAAGTCATTAGAAGTACATACGCCCTAATATCACAAATGGATAAGTGATATCCAATTGCAATTATAGTAGTACAATTTGAACTAATAAGCAATGTAATGAAAAAATATGCAGCATGAATAAAAACAAGACTAAAATGCACGCGAGCCCATTGTTTCCAGTAGTTCTTCATCATATTCAAAAATTGAATCATTATCACTGCCCATATATTTGCATACTTGATCCTTTGCATATAATCACCATCTTGTAACGTGATTTTGGACAGTGCAGTAGCATCCCACAGTAGTGTGTGTGTTCCTGGGATCATATATTTCCTTTGAGCTAAGAAGAAGTGAAGGGCAAGTGCCATGTATGTGAGTATCTGGCGACGCGAGGCTAGAAGTGAGGTACATCGTGCTGTATGGCTCGCATCGCGCAGGCTAAAGCTGATAACATTCAGAGAACCAACTAGTTTTGATAAAGTATTTGATACTAACCCTAGGTACAAAGAGAACATCGATGCATTGTGGAGAGAGAAGAATGATATTATTGAATAATGAATAATGTCTCTACAAAAGTAAAAAAAGAATTTCTTTATATATTTACAATAAAGAAAAAAATAAAAGATTGTGTGAATAATTAGACTAAGTCTTAATGGGTCAAGTCAAGGAGGCTGCAATTGGGCTTGATCACACTTATTGGGCCTCCTGAACTCTGTAGTGGGCTGAAACTGATCTGGAACTCCAACAGCCCCCCTCAAGCTGGAAGGGGAGCCCATTCCAAGCTTGGATATGAATCCCTGTTGTTGAACACCTAGCAATGACTTGGTAAAAACATCAGCAATCTGAGAAGAAGTTGAAGTAGCATGCAAACTGATAAGCCCAGACTTAAAGCATCCCTAACAAAATGACAATAGACCTCTATGTGCTTAGTGCGTTCATGGAAGACAAGATTCTTGGCAATGTGGATAGCCGACTGACTATCAAAATAAACCTCAACAGGAACCAAATTGGTAAGACCAAACTCACTCAATAGGCGAACAACCCAAACAACCTCAGCAACCAGTAATCTAAGGGCTCTATATTCTGCTTCAGCAGAAGAGAGAGCAAGAGTTGGTTGCTTTTTAGACTTCCATGAAATGGGACAGCCACCAAGAAACAAAATAAAACCACTAACTGACCGTCTGGAATCAGCACAAGCAGCCCAGTCAGAGTCACAATAGCCTTTGAGATCAAAACCAAGTGAATTAGAGAGAGAAATACCTAATGTTGGAGTGCCAGCCAAGTACCTGAGAACATGATACGCAGCAGCCAAGTGGGGAAATCTAGGAGCAGACATGAACTGACTTAGGTGTTGCACCGTAAAAGAAATGTCTGGCCTAGTGTGTTCCAAGAAATTCAATTTGCCCACGAGCCGCCGATACAATGAAGGATCAGATAACAAGTCCCCAACCTCAGAGGACAATTTAGTATGAGGATCAAGGGGAGACACCATAGGGGTAACATCTGAACAATGGAACTCTAATAGGAGATCCTGGAGAAACTTGTGCTGGTTGATCAAGAAACTAGAGGACTGCTTAACAACCTCAAGCCCAAGAAAATAATGTATCTTACCAAGATCTTTGATCTTGAATTGGGCATCCAAAAATCTTTTGAAAGCATCTATCTCATAGAGATTATCCCCAGACACAAGAATATCATCAACATAAACAACCACCACAGCCAAACAACCATCATAAAGCTTAGTAAACAAAGAGTAATCATTGAAACTAGGCTGGAACCCCTTAGACTGAAGAGCATCAGACAACTTAGCATACCATTGCCTAGAAGCTTGTCTAAGACCATAAAGAGACTTATGAAGTTTACAAGCAAGAGTAGAATTATCAGTGGACTGGACAGACAAACCAGGGGGTATCTTCATGTACACCTCTTCGTCCAAATCACCATGCAAAAAGGCATTATTTACATTTAACTGATAAACAACCCAATTTCTTTTAATAGCCACAGTCAACAAACATCTAACTGTAGTCAGCTTGACCACAGGAGAAAAAGTTTCAGTGAAATCCACTCCCTCTTGTTGATTATCACCCCTAATGACTAATCTAACTTTGTATCTTTCAATAGAACCATCTGCTTTTTGTTTTATCTTATACACCCATTTACAAGGAATATATTTCTTCCCCGAAGGAAGAGGCACAATAGACCAAGTATTGTTTGCCTCCAAAGCTTGAAATTCCTGCATCATAGCCTCCTGCCAAGCAGGATTGGAAGCAGCCTTACGATAAAATTGAGGCTCAAGCTGGCAACTCTCAGAGGAATAGCCTTGGAATCAGAAACATAAGTGCATACATAATCACTTACATGGGAAGGAGTTTGAGTTGGTCTACCAGATCTTCGAAGAGGTGGAGCAGAAGTAGTAGGGATGTGAGGAGGAATAAAAGATGGAACATAACTACTGGGAATTGAAGAGGTAGTAGAGATTGAGGAGAAGGGACAAAAGATGGAGAAGTAGTAGATGAGGAGGGAGCTGGAGGAGGGAACAAGTGAGAAACAGAGGAGTTAGAGTAAGGAAAAATATGTTCATGAAACACTAAATCCCTTGAATGAAAAAAGGCAGAAGTGGACAAGCTCAGCAATTTATAAGCTTTCTTGCCAGTACTATAACCAATAAAAATAGTAGGAATTGTCCTAGACTTGAATTTGTCCCTATAAGGCTTAGGCACAACAACAAAACATAAACAACCAAAAGTCTTTAAATCTGTGAAGGATGGAGAATGTCCATGCAGAAGTTTAAAAGGTGATTTATATTGAAGTAAAGGAGAGGGGAACCTATTGATGAGTTATGTTGCTGTTAAAACACACTCACCCCAATACTTAACAGGCAATTTAGATTGAAAAAGGAGTGCCCTAGCAGTTTCAAGAAGATGTTTGTGCTTCCTCTCTACCACACCATTCTTTTGAGGTGTGTGTGGACATGAAGTTTGATGGATAATGCCTTGAGCAGAAAAAAAAAAAGAAATAGCTTCAGAACTACTACCCAACTCAAATGCATTGTCCGATCTTATAGTTTTAACAGGGGTTCCAAACTGAGTATGAACCATATGAATGAAAGATTTCAAAATAGTGAAGTCATTAGCCTTAGAAGACAAAAGATGAGACCATGTAGCCCTGGTAAAGTCATCCACAATAGTAAAAAAATATCTAAATCCATTGTATGTTTGAGTGTGATAGGGACCCCATAAATCTATATGTATCAATTGATTCCCTAATTTCAGTCTCTAAACTGTTTAATATCCAAGCAGTCACCATATCATTACATCGACACCATGGTTCAAACAAAGGAGAGTTTTCATTTGGTTTAGCAACCGTCCCATTAATAATCCCTAATTTGTTTTTGCAAGATAAACCTATCAACATACTCCTCCTCCAACCTCCATAACCTGTTCCATTAAAGGATTTAGTCACCAATACTGTACCAGGAGAATCAAAAGGGTACAAATATAAGGGATGAGATGGTTCGACAGTAGAAGACATGTCGAAAGAACTGACAGTAGGAGAAGTCCCAACAGATCCCATATGTCAATTATACTAAAGCAAAATCAGATTATGATTATCACACAAAGAATTAGACAATAATTTCACCAAAATCAAATCACTCACACCGAACACAATCGAGCAAAATTGGTGAAATTCCGACGAAAACAAACACAAGTGCACGGAAGCAATAGCAGAAGACGAGAATGAAGAGAAATTACCAAAATTTGACAATGACTTGGAAAATGAAGACCGCAACAATAGAATAGTAAAAAAATCTCTGAAATACTCGCCTGAATGCCGTAAAATGGCCACCAAAAAATCGAACAAAAAATGACGAATCACCCAATAAGGTAACACCGGATGAAAGGGAATGATCGCAGCTAGTCAATTCCTCGCTCTGATACCATGATAACATTCAGAGAACCAACTAATTTTGATGAAGTATTTGATACTAACCCTAGGTACAAAGAGAACATCGATGAACTGTGGAGAGAGAAGAATGATGTTATTGAATAATGAATAATGTCTCTACAAAAGTAAAAAAAGAATTTCTTTATATATTTACAATAAAGAAAAAATAAAAGATTGTGTGAATAATTAAACTAAGTCTTAATGGGTCAAGTCAAGGAGGCTGCAATTGGGCCTGATCACACTTATTGGGCCTCCTGAACTCTGTAGTGGGCTGAAATAGATCTGGAACTCCAACAAAAGCGAGGTTGAAGCTGAGTATCGCTTATTGCAGTGCGAGGAGAAGCAGGCTCCAGACTGTGCGTCGCCAGCTCCATAGCGAGAAGGAGCTGGCTTCTAATCTTGCGTCGCCTGGTCTGCAGCGTGCACTGTGGGAATCTGGACATTATCATTGCGTTCATGCTTTCCTCTTCGATATTGTATTGGTAAACATGAGCTTCACACGTGTAATAATTATGATGACTCAACAATTTATGTGGATCAATGACAACATGATAACTGGACGAGACTTTGTAAAGAGCTACGAGGTAAAGAGGAACGGAACAGCGTACCCACGGGGTAATCAGATACGGGAATCTCGACCTAATTGAGAAGATGAAGAGACACGGTCATGATGAATCTATGCAGAATAAAGGGCAGATTCGGAGATCTTCAATTAACGAGCCAAACGTTACATAACCTTCACACAACAGTTACGGTTAATCATTGTAACGTTACATTAATGCATTATTAGTCATTAATGCTCAATTACTGAAAAAAGTAGACGTTATATTAAGAAATTCCCTATAAAAGGAAGTAAAATATAACTTGTAAAGACACGTTCGAACCACTATTGAAATATACTTACTTTTCACGCATCTCTATTGCTTTCTATTTACGAATTTACTTACAATTGTTTCCATATACTCTTGGTTATCAGAAACCCGTGTTCTTCATAAAATAACTTTGGCAGAGAATCTAATTCTTTGGTTAAACAAATTGGTTCCGTTATCGGGAATATGATAATCTCTATTTTTTCTCAAACAACATTTTGTGAATTATGTCGAATGCCAACGACAAAAACCAATAGAGGGTTGGAACTCCAGTTCCATCACCTTCAGGATCCCCACGAGGCTCAAGGGAACATTCCCCAGAGAGATCTACTACTCAAAACAATAATCACATGGAAATGAACAAACAGGAGAACAAGATCTTGTAAAGCAAATGGTTGATGAATATGTGACTCAAGCCTTGCAAGCTTTCATGAGGGGATTACCAGCTGCATCACCTACAGCCCCTCCTAACAACACAACAACTGTGAAAAATCCACAATCCGGATTAGCAAATTGAGGAAGTAGAGGCACTCCAAATGAGTCCCTCAAAGCAAGACTAGGTATGTCCCATAATCCGGAATTACAATCTTTATTACTAACTTTGCAGAAACAGGTGAAGGAACAAAACGATCGAATCGAGCAAATTCCTGGAGTACCACCTGTCATCAAAGGCATTGATGTTGATAGATATTCTCAACAACCTTGGAAGCCAAGCGCATCACCCTTGCCTATTCCCAAGAATTTCAAAATGCCTGATATTCCCAAATACGACGGGACAACCGATCCACGTGATCATGTAACTGCTTTCACTATAGGAGTAAAAGGCAACGACCTGATTAAACAAGAAATTGAGTCAGTACTGGTCAAGAAGTTCGGAGAGACACTCACCAAAGAAGCACTAACATGACAAGTTCCAATGAGAGAGAATGCTGCTACCAAGGGTACCTGACAATTGGGCAGCAATGGCATTTGCAAGTAATTTAAATGACAGAAGCTCAGAAGCCATGAGAAGACTCAAGGAAACCTTGAGAGAATTTCCAGCCACGACATGGAACGATGTCTATAACAGGTACAACACCAAGCTACGAATAGAAGAAGACACCATTTCTCAATCAAAAGCTGAATATCGAACCAGTTCTAGACGCTCCGAACCAGAAAGGAGAACATGTAAGAACAAGTACGATCCATACATGGGATCTTCGGGACGAGAAACTCGTTCCAGGTTTGAAAACCCACGGTCGGAATATAGACCGTCAAATAGAGATACAAACCCATCCTCCTCAAGATCCAGAAAGGATTGGGAGGAACGAAATAGAGGTAATGCAAGAGTCGGAGACTACAACTTCAATGTAAGTACTTCTGAATTAATTACAATACTGAGAAACATGGGCGATAAAGTTTGATGGCCCAAAGAAATGAGATCAAATCCCAACAGAAGGAATCCAGACTTCTGGTGCGAATTCCATAACGATCATGGACACAGAACATCAGATTGCAGATTGTTGCAAGGTGAGGTAGAACAATTATTAAAACAGGGCTACCTAACAGAACTATTTAGTGAAAAAGGTAAACATGCATATATGAAGAACATGCAAGAGCCCCCAAAATCACCATCTCCAAAGAGAACAGTGAATGTGATACACGGAGGAGAGGAGGTGAACGGAGTAGTTTGCAAAAGAATAACAAAATTCAAAATTACACACGGGAAGCGAATTCGTGAAGACATGGAAGCAGACAATATATCATTCGACAATGCAGATGTCAACGGACTGTTTCTTCCTCATAACGACGCACTGGTAATATCCTTACTTATACATGACACAAATGTAAAAAGAGTATTGATTGATCCAGGTAGCTCATTCAACATCATTTGTTGAGAGTTGTGGAAGAAATGCTAATGGAGAATCGAGTAATCCCAAAAGCACGAGCCTTATCTAGGTTTGAAAACTCTCCGGTCATAACAAAAGGATAAATTGAGCTTAGTACCTATGCAGAAGGAGTAATCAAAAATACAAAATTTCAAGTCATTGATACCGATATGGCTTACAACGTAATCATGGGGAGACCATGGATCCATGACATGGAAGCAATACCATCTACTTTACATCAGGTTATAAAATTCCCTTCCAAATGGGGGAATTCAACAGATTTGAGGCGATCAGCAGACCTCAAGGAATATAAATTCGGTAGTACACTCTAACAAAAAAGAGGTAGCGGTAGAGTCAAAAGACGAGGAAATCACCCAAACAGGTATAGAAGAAGCTGCTACCCAAATAGGTACGGAATAAGGAAGCCATGAGAAGGTGAACCAAATCACCACAGAGGCAATATCAAAACATACAGACATGGAATCCATACCCTACGTCATTCAGGAGCCAAAAGAAGACGAGCATATTAAAACAACTACTGAGGAGTTCGAAGCTATCCCATTATTCGAGCAGGAGCCTGAGCAAAAATTTCATATAGGCACGAGGCTAAGCCCCGCGAGAAGAGGTAATTTAATTGAATATTTAAAAGCTAACTCAGATTGTTTCGCTTGGTCCCATTCACATATGACAAGTATACCTCCAGAAGTGATGACTCATAAACTAAATGAAGATCCATCCTTCGTGCATGTCAAGCAAAAGAAAAGAAAGCAAGAACCATTCAAGAACCAAGTGAGCGATGAAGAGGTACAAAAACTCCTGAAAATTGGTTCAATACGCGAGGTAAAATATTCTAATTGGTTAGCTAATACCGTAGTGGTACCCAAACATAATGGTAAATGGAGAGTATTCGTAGATTACACAGATTTGAATAAAGCATGCCCTAAAGACTTATTTCCATTACCACACATAAATCAAATGATTGATGCCACTGCAGGTCATGAATTGTTAAGCTTCCTAGATGCGTATTCTGGTTATAATCAGATAAAAATGGATCTCTCAGATGAGGAAAAAACTTCCTTTATTACAAACATAGGGACTTATTGTTACAAAGTCATGCAATTTGGCCTGAAAAATGTTGGATCCACGTATCAAAAGCTAGTGACCAAGATGTTCCAGGAACATCTGGGGAAAACAATGGAAGTATACATCGATGACATGCTAGTGAAATCAACACAAGCAGAAGATCATTTCCAGCATCTTTCAATCCCTTCGATATTCTATGCAGGTATAACATGAAACTAAACCAGAAAAATGCGCCTTTGGCGTTGGATCATGTAAGTTTTTGGGTTTCCTTGTATCAAAAAGGGGTATAGAAGTAAACCCTGCTCATATAAATCTATTGATGAAATACCTGATATACTTACGAGCAAAAAAGAAGTTCAAAGACTAACAAAAAGAATTGCAGCCTTAGGAAGATTTATCTCCAGGTCTTCGGAGAAAAGTTTTAAATTCTTTTCACTTCTAAAAAAGCAGAATCAGTTTGAATGGACTGAGGAATGCCAACAGGCTCTCAAAGATCTGAAGGCTTATCTATCAAAACCCCCGTTGTTGTCTAAACCAAAAGAGGGGGAAAGGCCGTATATCTATCTTGCCGTTGCAGAAATTGCCGTAAGTGTAGTACTGGTAAGAGAAGATAAAGGTAAACAATCTCCAATTTATTATGTAAGCAAGTTTTTATTAAATGCTGAAACTAGATATCCTCATCTAGAAAAATTAGCCTTAGCTCTAATTATGACATTTAGAAAGCTAAGACCATACTTTTAATGTCACCCAATTACTGTTGTGACCTCATATCCACTGAGAAATATTTTGCATAAACAAGAGTCATCAGGAAGATTAGCTAAGTGGGAAATAGAATTAAGAGAACATGACATAATATATCAGCCTAGGACTGCAATAAAGTCTCAAATTCTAGCTGATTTCGTAGCTAATTTTAATACTAGCATAATCCCTGAAGTGGAAAAAGAATTACAAATCTTCAACGGAACTACTCCAGGAATATTGACTCTATTTACTGATGTCTCTTCTAATGTAAAAGGAGCCGGCTTGGGAATTATTTTAATATCACCTACGGGTGAAAAGATACGACAAGCCATTAAATGTTATCCCATAACTAACAATGAAGCAGAGTACGAAGCTGTCATTACAGGGCTTGAACTGGCACGAGAACTCTCAATTGAGCAGATCATGATCAAAAGTGACTCTCAACTAGTGGTAAACTAGATGCTGGGGACTTATACCGCTAGAGAGGCTTGGATGCAACAATATCTTGAAAAGGCACGAGACCTAGCAAGGGAATTCCAGTCAGGGAAAGTTGTGCAAATATCCAGGGAGGAAAATGCAGAAGCAGATGCAGTGGCTAACCTCGCAGTAGTTACCGACGTATTAAATAAAGACAATGCAATTGTCATACATCTATTTCATACAGCAATCGACCAGGACAAAAATGAGGTAACATTTAAAAATTTAACCTGGGATTGGAGAAACGAAATTGTAATTTCTTTTGCAGAACGGTACCGTACCTGAAGAAACAGCTCAAGCACTTCACCAAAAAGCTGCACGATACTGCCTAGTTCGTGAAACTTTATACCGTAAAATGTTTGGAGGTCCCCAAGAAAAATGCCTTGGACCCAATAAAACGGAGTACGTGATGAATGAAGTGTACGAAGGACACTGCGGGAACCATGCAGGATCAAGATCCTTAGTCAAAACCCTAATTAAAGTAGGGTATTATTGGCCTAAAATGGAGGAAGATGTTGAGAACTTCGTAGCCAAATGCGACAAATGTCAGCGATATGTTAACAATATGCACCGGCCAGCAGAATTACTCCACCCAGTGGTATCACAATGGACATTCATGAAATGGGGCATGGATATAGTGGGACCCCTTCCCCCAGCTAAAGGAAAGGTATGTTTCTTACTCGTATTAACATATTATTTCACAAAATGGGTAGAGGCAGGCGCTTTTAAATAGGTGCGAGAAAAAGATGTGAAAAGCTTCAGATGGCGACACATAATATGCTGCTTTGGAATACCAAAGGAGATCGTATGTGACAATGGACCACAATTCATAAGCTCACAAGTCACAGAATTCTTTGAAAGCTGGCAAATCAAACGAATCACTTCATCAGCGTATCACCCTGTGGCTAATGGGCAAGCCGAATCAACAAATAAAGTAATCGTCAACAACTTAAAGAAACGGTTAGAAAAAGCCAAGGGAAACCGGCTTGACGAGCTACCGGTAGTATTATGGGCCTACAAAACTACTGCAAAAACAGCCACAGGAGAAACTCCATTCGTGCTTGTTTATGGTACATAAGCTTTAATACCAGTAGAAATCGGTAAACCAAGCACGAGGTTTGTAACAGTAATGGAAGAAACAAACAACGACGAGTTGAAAACAAATCTGGATTTTCTCGAGCAAAGGAGGGAAGCCGCACTTATACGTATGGCAGCTCAAAAATAAATTATAGAGCGATATTACAACAAAAAAGCTCTCCTCAGATATTTCAAAATTGGGGACTTCGTTCTTAAAAAAGTCTTCCAATCGACAAAGGAAGCTGGTGCAGGAAACCTAAATCCAAATTGGGAAGGACCTTACAAAGTCCGTGGCATTGCTGGAAAAGGCGCTTATGAGCTGGAAACTATGGACAACCGAATCTTACCAACCAGTTGGAATGCTGTAAATTTGATGAAGTATTACTTCTGAGTAAAAGGAATACCCCCGGTCAACTATCATTACATTCGATTTTACTTTTGTACAGTTAAAATTGTACCAACCTTTTTAGATGATAGGAAAAAAGCTAACCCATCACCAGATGATGATATTAGACCTGCATAGACACGAGGAAGTAACTGAATTTCCGGTCTAGGGTTACAACTTTCTGATGGACGTTCTTAAGGGTTAAGCAGTCATCATCTAAAAACTATATACCTTCGAGTCCCGTATGTTTTTCCTTTTCAGGAAAAGGACCACAAGGAAGGAATAGTCAAGTGCTCGAGATTTCATTCTTCAAAGATCAAACACTTGGGGGACTATACAGTATGGAAGGCAAAGAAGAAGCAAATAAAACTATCAACAAGTCAAAGCTCAATCAAGCCTGAAGATCCATCTTCCCAAACAAGTTGAGGATTATGAGCAAAATCAAAGATCCAAAGACAGAAACACAAAGCCTGATTCAGAAACCTTCAAAAATATTCGTAAATATAAACGAATGTTTCAAAAAACATATTCGTAAATATAAACAAATGTTTAGGTTAAAGGCAGAATATTATATACGAATAAAAATGCACATCCTTGTACTTAGTCAAACACTATTGTAAATGAAAACAGTTACAGATGAAAAAAGCATTATCCTTATATTTATTCAAAAACTGTTGTAAACAAAAATAGTTACGGGTAGAAATTCATACCTTTATATTTATTCAAAAAACTGTTATAAAGGAAAACAGTTATACCCTTGTAATAATTCAAAAAAAAAAACTGTTACAAAAGAAAAACAGTTACGAGTACAAGTTTATACCAAATATGTTGTAAGAAAAATAGTTATAAAAGAGTTATGGACGATACACAAACACATGTAAAATGTTGCGAAAGTTCGAAATAATACAAAGACTTTCTTCAAAACAATGTCGACGAAAAACATGTGAAATTCCTATCTCTCATTTATATTTATACCATTATGAAGTTGAGACGTCTTCTTCATTAAGTGTCGATAAAAAATGGCCCTCTTTTATAAATCGTGCCTATTATGAAAAGGTACGAAAATTCTAAGCATTTTTTAAAATGCAAAGTCAAAAATCCAAAGGTAAACCGAAAATTTCAAAATGAAAGCATGCAAAGATTTAAGAGTGAAACAAAAATTTAAAGGAATCGAAAGTAATGCCGATATTACTATTAATATATATGAAAAAAAAACTAAGTATTAACTTAGTCTAAGCCTAATTTATTTATACAAAAGTTGCCCCTAAGTTGTCAGTTGGGGACTTACAAAGGATCCAACTTTACCCCCAATGGGACCGGGGTAACCACCAATTGTTGCAAATAAAAAAAAAGAACCAAGTTCTTTAAACTTTTCTAGATGGGGGGATTGTCTTTGCTGGCAGGAGGAGCAGCTTGAAATGGCGAGACACGAGCAGCAGGGACCTCAGCCTCAGGTGAAGAGAAATTCAGACTTTGCTGAGACTTCTCAATCGTTTCTCTGGTTTTAGAAATTTTGGCTTTCAAGTCAAAACCCTCTTGGCCCATTTCTATCAATGTGTCAAGACGGACATTCAGATAAGCCCAGCTAACATCAACGACTGCTTTGTCTTCAAGAGCCTCGTAGTCCTTCTCCCATTGCTCAGATTCAGATCTTAGCTCATCTATCTCAGCCACGACAACATCATGGGAAGCTTGTAAAGGAGCAAGAGACCTTTCCAGTAACTGGACCTTCTCCGAAGCAATATGGAGGTCATCTTGGGTTTGGGTGAGCAATTGAACAAGTTCACCAGAGTATGCCTTCTTCTAGTCCAATAAGGCCTTCAGGCTCCTAATCTCTTCGGTGGAATGGGAATGCTGCTCTGCGAAGGAAGACTACAAGATATTTTTGTCCTTGCCTGCCTGGTTAGAAGACACCTTCTCTATGGCCTGTTCCGCTGCAACAACTCTAATCCGCTGCTCCGAGGTACACTTTTCCTCCTCCATTGCCTCCATGTCAAGCTGTAAACTCTCATACTGCTCCTTCCAATTGTTAGCCTCGGTTAAGAAGTCATTCGCTCATTGCTCCACTTGAACGATTCTCTTCATTAACTCTGTGCCTATAAGGTTGATCTACATAAAAAGATAAATCAGATACGGTAAGAATATATATGTACATATGAAGGGAGATCAAGTTTTACCTTTAAGGACGAATGCACAATCTCGTTCATCCAAGTCAAGGAGTTGTGGCTTTCTATCTTAGACTTCTTAGTTGGGCCTATCAATGGATTTAACCATACATCAGCTTGGCCTGACTTTTTCAAGAGGCTGCCCGCCGCAGGAACCTCTATTGTAACTTGCTTCATTACCCACCTGCTGGAAGACCCTACTTCAACAGCAGAAGGCACGGAAGCAGGGGCGAGTGAAGGAGCCACGGACGAAGCAGGAACAACAACAGGAGCAGGAACAACAACGGGAGAAGGAACTGCAATGGGAGCAAAGGCAGCAACGGGAGAAATAAACGAAAGTTCAGCAGGAGGAGAGAAAACAATAAGAGGAGATTCATCAAAGACGGTACCAAAACCTTGTTGGAACAGGTTATCAACAGACTCACGAACAGGAGAGAGAGTTACATATTCAGGAGCGGAATGTTCTGACTCAGGAACGGGAGGATCAATAACGGGTGCAGACTCATCGTCAGAGACCACCCTCCTCCTACGTGACCTATGGACCATCAAAACCTCCTCTTCCTCTTCATCCTCTAAGGTCCTAGACCCACTCGACTTCCTTTTCGATGAGGAGGAGCCAACGATGATCTCCTGAGCCTTAGCCAGGCACAACTTTGAAGCAGACACAACCACAACAGAAATTCCACGAGCATGAAACCCTACCAAATAAAAAGGGGTCAGATAAAGCTCAAAAAAGGAGGAAGTAAAAACAAAAACTTCACTTACCGTGGGTCTTCACTTTCCATTCAAACCTCAAAGAGAGGTACTTCCACGAACGTTCTTCTAAAGGAGCGATTGATAAATGTTTTTCTATCCAATCACGAAAACCGGAGACATTCTCAACGGTTCCCATGGTTGCTGCAAAGGAAAAGAAACAGTCACGATGCTGATAATTTATTGAAAACAAAATAAAAGGAGAGTGAGCAAAACTGTACTCATGTGCAATATTCCACTTCTCAGGGAAGGGGAGATTTTGTTCACCTACTAAACATGCAGTAGGGATAGCAACATACCGGACATACCACCCTCTATCCTTGTCATCATCTAGAGTAACTAACACCCTTTTACTCCTAGCCGCGAGAGTAAACACTCTTTGGCGGAACAACATCGGAGAATAAAGGTGAATAAGATGATGAAAAGTAAAGGGTACGAAAGCTAAATTGGCCAAATACCTAAGGCACGCGACTACTCGCCAGACAAGAGGACCGACTTGTCCCAAACAAACTTTGAAGAATCGACAAAACTCAATGATAATAGGGTTGATGGGAGGCTTGAATCCTAATGTGAAGGGATACGTATAGACAAAAGAGTACCCGGTCCTGTAAGAGGTTATCCTTTGGTTATCATTAGGAACAACAATAGGAAAATCAGGCTTCCAATGACAATCCCCGCGTACAAGAGACACTAAGCCCTCTGTTATTTGGGTAGGATAAAGGTCAGCACTGTCATGCGATAATATTGAAGAAAGATGCTCACGCATAGCCTTACTATCCTTGGCAAAAGAAAACTCTACAGGAACAATCTCATCGACTCTCGGCACACGAAGTGGTTCATTATGTTCTCTACTCTTTGATGAAGATCTAGAAGCCCTAGCCCTCAAAGAAGACGAAAGGATATCAGACCTAGAAGAAGGAGGGGGAGAAATATAAGAAGAAGAACCCCTGGAAGGAGTAGAACTTAAGCTCCTAAGCCTACCGCCTCTCCTACTCCGTGTTGGAGCAGAAGAGGAAGTCAATTCATCTACAATAATAACTTTTCTAGATCATTGGTTTGAAGAAGACATATTTACGAAGATGAAGAATTTACAAGTAAAGAATGAAGGTTGAAAGTTTCTCGTGAGAGTAAAGAAAGGAAAATGGGTATTTATACTTTAAGGCTACCATCAAAAAATGAAAAAAGCAGTGATGTAAAAGTTATAATTGTAGCTGTCACTTCGTGACTGATGCAGCCGCAAAAAGCCCTAAAAGGCGCTGAATAATTGCATAACCGATCCGGGAATTCCACATGGCACGGGCATTAAATGGAAGTGACAAGCGATGCATACATTCATAGACGGATGCAATGGTACGAGTGAAGCGGCATCAAAATATTCCCTCCATAAATGAGTATCAACTTACTAAATATTAATCAATAAATAAATGGTAAGTGCGGGGATATGAGCTTCACACGTGTAATAATTATGATGACTCAGCAATCTATGTGGAGCAATGACAACATGAAAACTGGACGAGACTTTGTAAAGAGGTACAAGATAAAGAGGAACGGAACAGCATACCCACGGGGTAATCATATACGGGAATCTCGACCTAATTGAGAAGATGAAGAAACACAGTCAGGATGAATCAAGGCAGAATAAAGGGCAGATTAGGGGATCTTCAATTAATGAGATAAAGGTTACATAATCTTCACGCAACAACTACGATTAATTATTGTAACGTTACATTAATGCCATTATTATTCATTAATACTCAATTACTGAAAAAGAGTAGATGTTATATTAAGAAATTCCCTATAAAAGGGAGTAAAATATAACTTGTAAAGACACGTTCTAACCACTATTGAAATATACTTACTTTTCTCGCATCTCTATTGCTTTCTATTTACGAATTTACTTACAATTGTTTTCATATACTCTTGGTTATCAGAAACCCGTATTCTTCTTAAAATAGCTTTGACAGAGAATCTAATTCCTTGGTTAAACAGACATGTGACATCCATGTTCCATCTTGTAGAAGTAGTTTGAGCCAGAGGCGGACCTACGTTATAGGTTGAGGGGTCACCGGACCCCGTTAGCCACGACAAAAATTCTATATATGTATTTTGCATATGTTTGTACATACAGTTGGGACCCCTTAAATATTTTTCTTGTGTCCCCCGGCACAAAAAGGCAGACGAAAGGAATGGTTATTGGGGCACACTTTGGCTTCCTCCTTTTGCTGTAGGACGTGGGTTCGAGACTACCTTTAGCCTTTTCACCTTCATTTTCCTATTTTATACACTAATTCAAAGAGAATTAGTGTACTAGAGAGCTTTATTTATTATTTTTGTATTTTGTTGAAGCCAATTATAGTTAGTACTACTTAATTAATTTTTATCCTCTTCAAATTCCTCCCTCAAAACTAAAAAGCTTCAAATTGCTACTTATTGCTCCATAAATAAAAAAATACAAATTATTTTCCCACTTGCTTCTCTTTTTTTTCCCCCGAAGAAGACGGATGTGGCTTTATTTATTACTTTTATATTTTATTAAATTCAAATGTAGTTTATTATTCATGCATAATAGTCAAGTTAATTAATTTTATTCTTTTTCAAATTACTCCCTTAAAATTAAAAGCTTCAGATTACAAATTATCGGTCCACAAATAGAAAAATACATATTATTCGTCACAACCTTCTTTAATAATCACTTTGACAAGGTAGCGGATATTCGTCAACTCCGACTCTGCAATGAAAACTAAAAGTTTGAGACTTTTTTTAGTTCTTTGACTATTAATATGCTATTAATCTTGATTTCTTTCGTAAGTTTATTTTTAATTTTTGAAGTTTGAACACCCTTTTGATCACTGACCTTTTTTTTATTTGAGAAAAAAATCAAAAATTTAAAGCTTAAAACAAGTTTAAATCAATCACTTTTACTTCCCGTAGCACCCATTTTGCGAAACAAATCTCTCCCTTTTGGTGCTTTCTCTTTTTTTAGAACTTCTTTTTGTTTATACTTGGATGTCTAGTCATCATACTTGTTAAGATTTCAATGAGCTGCACATCAAATATTATTTCTAGTATAATTAGTACACAATGGTGCCCCCGCTGTGCTAAAATCCTGGGTCCGCCTCTGATTTGAGCAGTGGTGTAGGTTTATTAGGCACAATAGCTTCCAAAATTGTCTTGAAGCATATACATTGATCTCTTCTCCTGTTGATCCCCATAATTGTGCCTTCCATTGGCATCCTTCATGGGAATGAACACATTGTGCTAATACCACCAATTGAAGTTTCTCCAAATGATAGGGCATGGGCAAAACGTTTCCTGCAAAAAAGAACACGTAGTTAGTAAACAACCAAACCACCATGTTCTCCTCTCTAAGGACTTGAACATGGTAATTACATGTATTGTCTACAACCACATCTTCCACCGTTGTACTCCTTCCCTCCTCCCCGCCTAACCATTTGCAACTCTTATTCTCCAATATGGGCATTGAAATTTATCATCATTCACGATCCTCCTACCTTGTGTATCCAGTTGAGCAAAACTATCACACTTAATAGGACAATAGTCTAATGCAAAATTGGTCAAATGGTCAGCCAACTTGTTCCCTTCCCTAAATATATGGGATACCCTAGCATTACACAACTCCACAATCTTCTTTATGTCCTTCACATATTCAACAATCATCCGGTGTGATTTGCAACTCCCCTCAATGACATTCTTAAGAATCATATATAGAGTCTGTTTACAACCAACTATGAGCAGTGTGATGTTGTCAACAATACCTTAGACCTCTAGAATTGCTATTGCCTCAGCCCCTATATTTGTAGTCTCCTGTACCTCCTTCCCATATGCATATACCACATCTCCTAGCTAATTTCTCATACAAAAATCAATAGAACTCATATATGGATTTCTCCTAGATGCTCCATCAGTGTTAACTTTTTTCCCGCCATCCATAGGAAACTCCCATAGTACCTTATGCACCTTTTACTTTGGAGTATAATTCTCCATCATATGCAACAACTCCGGCTACCTATGAGGTACATGTTGAAGCCCAAGTATTCTGAATTAAACCAACGATTGAATGGTAGAAGACACTTGATAAATAACCCTACTTATAGAGACAACATCCCCATGCTTGTAAATGTTTCTCCTCTTCCACAATCCCAACACAATGGCACAAGGTAAGGCTTGAAGGATTGGCTTTAATCTAGGTATTACCTGGATTGTGCAATACTTCACCACTGCTTGATGCAAGCTTAGACCTTCCAGTGATAATCCTGCAAATGAAAAGAAGTAAGACCATGCCTTTGAAGTTGCTTAAGACTTGAAAAATACATGCCTTATTATCTCCTCATCCGGATTTGAATAACACCAACATCAAAAGGGTACAAAGTATCCCCATCTTCTGATTGCATCATCTAGTGGCAGTTTTCCCTTCCATACTTTCTGCATGAAGAAAGATATCTTGCGTGAAAATCCTTTCACTCACATGTTTCTGTAAGCTATGTTGCAATCCCTCCTACTTCTCAAGTAATTCCAGGAAGATTTAACACTAAATTCACCCCTAGTCTCTAGCTTCCAATAGCGTATGTCTATGTCATCATGTAGTATTGGAGGATTGACATTCTCCAGAATGTGTATTGCAAGGTTTTCAGGGAGAATATCCCTCAATCTATCTTCGTCCCAGGATCCATATTGCATTACATACTTATATTATGTACTGTTTCATCACAATAAAATCTGGACGAGTAACAAAGTATAATAAACCCAAACATGTCCATTTATCAAACCAAAACAATGATGATCCCATCTTTGGCTGCCATAGAATTTGGTGCTCAACAAAATCTATACAATCAAGCATTTTTCTCCATACACGTGACCCATATTTCCAAGTATCACCATCACATTCAATTTTTTGTAATACTTTTGACTCATAAAAGAGCTCCAAAATGTAGGTTTTTTTCTAAAATTCCACCAAAGTTTGCAAAATAAAGCTTTGAAAATATTATGCAAAGATCTAAAACCTACTTCCTTTTCATCAACTAGCAAACACAAATTCTTCCATGAAACCAATATCTACTCTTTCCTCCCACTGAATTACTCCAAAATAATTATGCAAACACATTTTGTAAATTTCAACGACATATTTAGGAGGATTCACAGCAGAAACAAGATGAAATGGCATAGTTTGCAATACATGAGATATCATGACAGCCCATCCTCCAATAGACAATAATTTGCCCTTCCAAGCTTGCAATTTGTCAAGGACTTTTAATGTGACCTTGATAATAATACATTCTTCTCCTAGAGTAAAAATTGGGACAACCAAGATAAGTAAAAAAAAAGTCTTTTCTACCAATACCAGTAATCCTTTGAACTTTGTTTACCACCTCCAAACTAGTAGAGTGGTGAATGTAAATAGCAGACTTTGCCTTATTGATAAGCTGCCCAGAAGTAACTTCATAGGCACTTAAAACTTCCATAACAAGTTGAAAAGATGTAGCATCTGAAGAGGAAAAAAATGATAGTATAATTAGCATATGCCAAGTGGTTAATCTCTGGACTCCACTTTGGCAATCCCGAGCCATAAAAGTACAAATTTATGTGTAAATCATTAAGACCCCTAGAGAATGCATCAGTTGCCAGAATAAACATTGTTGGAGACAATGGATCTCCTTGCTTGACACCTCTAGTAGATTTGAAAAAACTATAGGGCTACCCATTCAAAAGCACCAAGTACCAATTGTTGGATACAATTTCACATATCAAGCCAATGAATCTCTCACAGAATCCTAGCTTCCTCAATGCACTACTTGAAAATTCACCTATGGCTACGCATGGAAAACCGTTGCTACAGATAGGTAAACCATTGCCATAGAGGTAATGCAACGATTCAGCGCCCGTTCCACAAGCTGGCATGCCTATAGAGCTTATGGAACGGTTCAGATAACCGTTGCTATAGTAAGGTTTATTCCGTTGGAACGATTATTCTATCAACTGCAATGGTTAATGTCCCTTACCATAATGTTAAATGCAACGGTAAATAACCGTTACTATATCTATTAAACCGTTACGACTATTGTAGAAATGACAACGATTTCTTTATAATATTGCAACGGTTTTTAGATTATTTGGAACAGTTTGCAGGTCTTATAGCAACGGTTCTGTTAGCTATACAGTATAATTGAATTGAAAATATTGGCCCCTTATAACTGTATTGGTAAAAAAGAGCTTCACGCGTATAATAATTATGATGACTCAGCAATCTATGTGGAATAATGAAAACTTGACAACTGGCTGAAACTTCATGAAGAGGTACGAGGCAAAGAGGCACGGAATAGCATACCCACGTGATAATAAAATACGAGAATCTTAACCTAATTGAAAAGATGAAGAGGCACGGGCAGGATGAATCCATGCAGAATAAAGGGCAGATTCGGAGATCTTTAATTAATGAGCCAAACGTTACATAACCTTCACGCAACATTTACGGTTAATCATTGTAACGTTACATTAATGCCATTATTAGTCATTAATGCTCAATTACTGAAAAGGGCAGACGTTATATTAAGAAATTCCCTATATAAGGGAGTAAAATATAACTTGTAAGGACACATTCAAACTGCTATTGCAATATACTTATTTTTTGCGCATCTTACTGATTTCCAATTACAAATTTACTTGCAATTATTAGCTTATTCTTTGGTTATTAGAAATCCGCGTTCTTCTTAAAATAGCTTTGGCAAAGAATCTAATTCTTTGGTTAAACAAATTGGTTCCGTTACTGGGAATCTGATAATCTTTGTTTATTTTCAAACTACATTCTCTGAATTATGTCGAACGCCAATGATAACAATCAACAGAGAATTGGTACTCCAGTTCCATCACCTTCAGGAACCCCACGGGGCTCAAGGGAGAATTCCCCAGATAGATCCACAGCTCAAAACAATAATAACAACGCAAATGAACAAACAGGAGAACAAGATCAGGTGAAGCAAATGGTTGGTGAATATGTGACTCAAGCTTTACAAGCTTTCATGAGAGGATTACCAGCTGCATCACCTACGCCACCTCCTAACAACACCGTAATTGTGGAAAACCCACAATAAGGGTTAGCAAACTCAGGAAGCGGATGCGCTCTAAATGAGTCCCTTGAAGCGAGACTAGGTATGTCCAATAACCCAGAATTACAATCTTTATTACTAACCTTACAAAAACAGGTGAAGGAACAAAACGATCGGATTGAGAAAATCCCTGGAGTACCACCTGTCATTAAAGGCATTGATGTTGATAGATATTCTCAACAACCTTGGTAGCCAAGTGCAGCACCTTTTCCTATTCCCAAGAAATTCAAAATGCCCGATATTCCCAAGTATGACGGGACAACTGATCCACGTGATCATGTAACTGCTTTTACCACTGGAGTAAAAGGCAACGACCTGACTAAACAAGAAATTGAGTCAGTCCTAGTCAAGAAGTTAGGAGAAACATTCACCAAAGGAGCATTAACATGGTATTCCCTTCTACCCGAAAATTCTATTGAATCTTTTGCTGAGCTTGCAGATTCTTTTATAAAAGCGCATTCCAATGCACAAAAAGTCAAAAAAGGAATGGAAGACATATTCAAAATAAAACAAGGAGATGCGGAGTTGCTTCATGAATTTTTAGACAAGTTTCAACGAGAAAGAATGCTGCTACCAAGGGTACCTGACAATTGGGCAGCCATAGCATTTGCAAGCAATTTAAATGATAGGAGTTTTGAGGCCACGAGTAGACTCAAGGAAAGCTTGAGGGAATTCCCAGCCACAAAATGGAACGACGTCTATAACAGGTATAACACTAAGCTACGAATAAAAGAAGACGCTATTTCTCAATCAAAAGCTGATGATCGAACCAGTTCCAGAGATACGACCCTTATATGGGACTTTCGGAGCGAGAAACTCGTCCCAAGTTTGGAAACTCCCGGTCAGAATACATACCATTAAATAGAGATACAGGCTCATCCTCATCAAGATCCAGAAAGGATCGCGATGAACGAGGCAAAGGTAGTACAAGAATTGGAGACCACAACTTCAATGTAAGTACTTTTGAACTAATCACAGTACTGAGAAATATGGGCGATAAGGTTCGATGGCCCAAAGAAATGAGGTCGAACCAAAATAGAAGGAATCCAGACTTCTGGTGTGAAGTCCATAACAATCATGGACACAGAACGTCGGATTGCAGATTTTTGCAAGGTGAGGTAGAACAATTATTAAAACAGGGCTATCTAACAGAACTGTTTAGTGAAAAAGGTAAGCAGGCATAAATGAAGAACATGCAAGAGCCCCCGAAACCACCATCTCCAAAATGAACGGTGAATGTGATACATGGAGGTGAGGAGGTGAACGGAGTAATCTGCAAAAGAACAACAAAATTCACAATTACACACGGGAAGCGGATTCGTGAAGACGTGGAAGCAGACAATATATCATTCGACGATGCAGATATCAACGGATTAATGCTTCCACACAACGACGCACTTGTAATATCCCTACTTACATGACACTAATGTAAAAAGAGTGTTGATTGATCCAGGTAGCTCAGTCAACATCATATTGTCAAGAGTTGTGGAAGAAATGCTAATGGAGGATCAAGTAATCCCAAAAGCACGAGCCTTATCCGGGTATGACAACTCTACGGTCATATCAAAAGGGGAAATTGAGCTTAGCACCTTCGCAAAGGGAGTAAAAAAAATACTAGATTCCAAGTCATCGATACTGACATGGCCTATAATGTAATCATGTGGAGACCATGGATCCATGACATGAAAGGTGTTCCATCTACCTTACATCAGGTAATTAAGTTCCCTTCTGAATGGGGAATTCAACAGATTCGAGGCGATCAGCAAACCTCAAGGAATATAAATTCCGTAGCATACTCTAACAAAAATGAAGAAGCGGAGAAATCAAAAGACGAAAGATTCGTTAAAATAGGAGAAACTATTGTTCAAATAGGTGCGACAGAAGGTAACCACGAGAAGGTGAACCAAGTCACCTCGGAAGACGTATCAAAACATGTCGACATGGATTCCAGACCTGATGTCATTCAGGAACCAGAAGAGGACGAGCATATCAAAATGACTACAGAGGAGCTCGAAGCTGTTCCACTATTTGAGCAGAAGCCCGAACAAAAAGTCCACATAGGCACGAGGCTAAGCCCCAACAGAAGAGGTAAGTTAATTGAATATTTAAAGGCTGACACAGATTGCTTTGCTTGGTCCCATTCAGACATGACAGGTATTCCTCCGGAAGTGATGACTCATAAATTAAATGAAGATCCATCCTTCGTGCCTGTCAAGAAAAAGAAAAGAAAGCAAGGACCATTCAAGAACCAAGTGATCGACGAAGAGGTACAGAAACCCCTGAAAATTGGTTCGATACGTGAGGTAAAATATCCTAATTGGTTAGAAAATACTGTAGTGGTGCCAAAAAGAATGTTAAATGGAGGGTATGCGTAGACTACACTGATTTAAATAAAGCATGCCCTAAAGATTCATTTCCATTACCACACATAGATCAAATGATTGATGCCACTGCAAGTCATGAATTATTAAGCTTTCTAGATGCATACTCTGGTTATAATCAGATTAAAATGGATCCCTCCGACGAGGAAATAAATTCCTTTATTACAAACAGGGGGACTTACTATTACAAGGTCATGCCTTTTGGCCTGAAAAATGTTGGAGCCACGTATCAAAGGCTGGTGCCCAAGATGTTCCAAGAACATCTGGGGAAACGATGGAGGTATACATTGATGACATGCTGGTAAAATCAACACAAACGAGAGATCACTTCCAACATCTTTCAATTACCTTTGAAATCCTACGCAGGTATAACTTGAAACTAAATCCAGAAAAATGCGCCTTTGGCGTAGAATCGGGTAAGTTTTTGGGTTTCCTTTTATCAAATAGAGGAATAAAGGTAAATCCTGCTCAAATGAAAGCTATTGATGAGATACCTAATGTACTTACGAGCAAAAAGGAAGTTCAACGACTAACATGAAGAATTACAGCCTTAGGAAGATTTATTTCCAGGTCTTCGGAGAAGAGTTCTAAATTCTTTTCAGTTCTTAAAAAGCAGAATCAGTTCGAATGGACTGAGGAATGTCAACAGGCTCTCAAAGATCTGAAGGCCAATCTATCAAAACCCCCGTTGCTATCTAAGCCAAAAGAGGGGGAGAGGCTGTATGTCTATCTTGCCGTTGCAGAAATTGTCGTAAGTGCAGTACTGGTAAGAGAAGACAAAGGTAAACAATCTCCAATTTATTGTGTAAGAAAGTCTTTATTAGATGCTGAAACTAGATACCCACATCTAGAAAAATTAGCCTTAGCTCTAATCATGGCAGCTAGAAAATTAAGGCCATACTTTCAATGTCATCCAATCACTGTTGTGACCTCATACCCATTGAGAAATATTCTGCATAAACAAGAACTATCAGGAAGATTATCTAAATGGACAATAAAATTAAGCGAGCATGACATAATATCAGCCTAGGACTGCAATAAAGTCTCAAAGTTTAGCTGATTTTGTCGCTGATTTTAATACTAGCATAATCTCCGAAGTGGAAAAAGAGCTACAACTCTTTAATGGGGCTAATCCAGGAATATGGACCCTATTTACTGACGACTCCTCTAATGTGAAATGATCTGGTTTGGGAATTGTTTTAATATCACCTACGGGTGAAAAGATACGACAAGCTATTAAATGTTATCCCATAACTAACAATGAAGCAGAGTACGAAGATTTCATTGCAGGGCTTGAACTAGCACGAGAACTCTCAATCGAGCAAATCGTGATCAAAAGTGACTCTCAACTAGTTGTGAACCAGATGCAGGGGACTTACACTGCTAGAGAAGCTCGGATGCAACAATACCTGGAAAAGGAACGAGACCTGGTAAGACAATTCCAGTCATGGAAAGTTATGCAAATACCCCGAGAGGAAAGTGTAGAAGCGAATGCATTAGCTAACCTTGTAACAATTGCGGAAGTGACAAATAAAGACAATGCAATTGTCATACACCTATTTCATTCAGCAATCGATCAGGATAAAAATGAGGTAACATTTAACCATTTAACCTGGTATTGGAGAAACGAAATTTTAAACTTTTTGCAGAATAACATCGTACTCGAGGACAAGAAAGCAGCTCAAGCGCTTCGCCGAAAAGCTGCACAGTACTGCCTCATTCGTGACACATTATACCGCAAAATGTTTAGGGGTCCCTTAGATAAGTGCCTCGGACCCAATCAAATAGAGTTCGTTATGAAGGCGGTGCACGAAGGACACTACAGAAACCACTTAGGAGCAAGGTCCTTAGTTAAAACCCTAATCAAAGCAGGGTATTATTGGCCCAAAATGGAAGGAGAGGCCGAGATTTTTGTGGCTAAATATGACAAATGTCAACAATTTGCTAACAACATTCATCGACAACGGAGCTACTTCACCCAGTAATGTCTCCATGGCCATTCATGAAATGGGGTATGGACATAGTGGGACCCCTTCCCCCAGCTAAAGGAAAGGTACGGTTCTTATTCGTATTAACTGATTATTTCACAAAGTGGGTAGAGGCAGAAGCTTTTAAACAAGTGCGAGAAAAATAAGTGACGAGCTTCATATGGAAAAATATAATATGCCTCTTTGGAATACCGAAAGAAATCGCATGTGACAATGGCCCACAATTCATAGGCTCACAAATCACAGAATTCTTCGAAAGCTGGCAAATCAAAAGAATCACTTCATCACCATATCATCCCGTAGCTAATGGGAAAGATGAGTCAACCAACAAAGTCATCGTTAACAACTTGAAGAAACGGTTGGAAAGAGCCAAGGGAAACTGGCCAGACGAACTACCAGCGGTATTATGGGCTTACAGGACTACTGCAAAAACAGTTATGGGAGAGACTCCATTCGCGCTTGTTTACGGAGCAGAAGCTTTAATACCCGTGGAAATTGGCAAACCAAGCATAAGGTTCACAACAACAATAGAAGAAAAGAACAACGACGAGTTGAAGACCAACCTGGATTTGATCGAACAGAGAAGAGAAGCTGCACTAATACGCATGGCATCCGAAAAACAAATTATAGAGCGATACTACAACAGAAAAGCTCACCTCAGATATTTCAAAATCGGGGACGTCTTCCTCAAGAAAGTCTTTCAATCAACGAAGGAAGCTGGTGCAGGAAAACTAAATCCAAATTGGGAGGGACCTTACATAGTCCGTGGCATTGTTGGAAAGGGCGCTTATGAGCTCGAGGCTATGCACGACAGAATCCTACCAACCAGTGTGCAGTTCAGCTGAAGAAGTACTACTTCTAAGTTAAAGGAATACCCCCGGTCAGGTATCATTACGTTCGATTTTACTTTTGTACAGTTAAAATTATACTAACCGTTTTAGATGATAGGCAAAAAGCTAACCCATCACCAGATGGTTATATTAGACCTGCAAAGACATGAGGAAGTAACTGAATTTTCGGTCTAGGGTTACAATTTTCTGATGGACGTTTTAAAGGTTTAAGCAGTCATCATCAAAAAACTATATACCTTTGAGTCCCGTATGTTTTTCCTTTTCAGGAAAAGGACCACAAGGAAGGAATAGTCAAGTGCTCGAGATTTCATCCTTCAAAGATCAAACACTTGGGGGACTATACAGTATGGAGGGAAAAGAAGAAGCAAAGAAGACTATCAAAAAGTCAAATCTCAAGCCTAAAGATCCATCTTCCCAACAAGTCAAGTACTACGAGCAGAATCAAAAAGAGCCAAAGACTCAAAATACAAAGCCTGATTCAAAAACCTTCGAAAACATATTCGTAAATGTAAACGAATATTTCAAAAACATATTCGTAAATATAAACGAATGTTCAGGTTAAAGGCAGAATATTAGTTACGGGTAGAAATGCATATCTTTGTACTTATTCAAAAACTGTTGTAACCGAAAACAGTTATGGATGAAAGATCGTTATCCTTGTACTTACTCTAAAACTGTTATAAATGAAAACAGTTACGGATGAAAGATCTTTATCCTTGTACTTATTCAGAAAACTATTGTGAATGAAAACACTTACGGATGAAAAAACATTACCCTTGTATACATTTAAAAACTGTTATCAATAAAAATAGTTATGGGTAAAAGTTCATACCCTTGTATTTAAAACTGTTATAAACGAAAACAGTTATCCCCTTGTACTAATTCAAAAAACTGTTACAAAATAAAAACAGTAACGAGTGCAAGTTTATATCAAATCTATTAAAAGAAACAGTTGCAAAATGAGTTATAGACGATACACAAACACATGTAAAATGTTATGGAAGTTCAATGCAAAAAATTTCTTCAAACATTGTTAAACAAACACGTGAAAATTCCTATCTCTCTTTTGTATATTTAAACCATTAAGTTGAGACATCTTCTTCATTAAGTATCAACAAAAAGGGCCCTCCTTCATAAACCGTGCCTATTACGAAAAGGTACGAATAATCTGAGCATTTTATAAATGCAAAACTCAGAGGTAAACCAAAAACCTCAAGAATAAAGCATGCAAAGACTTAAAGAGTGAAACAAAAACTCAAAGCAAACTAAAGTCATGCTGATATTGATATTGATATATTAACGGCAAAATAAATTAAGTGTTAACTTAGTCTAAGTCGTATTAATTTTTACATTGGTTGACCCTAAGTTTTTAGTTGGGGACTTAGGAAGGATCCAAACTTTACCCCCGATGGGACTGGGTGTAACCACCAATNTTAATATATTACGGTAAAATAAACTAAGTGTTAACTTAGTCTAAGCCGGATTAATTTATACATTGGTTTCCCCTAAGTTGTTAGTTGGGGACTTACAAAGGATCCAACTTTACCCCTGATGGGACTGGGGGTAACCACCAATTGTTGACAAAAAAAAACAAATTCCTTAAACTTTTCTAGATGGGGTGTTGTCTTCACTAGCAGGAGGGGCGGCTTGAGATGGAGAGACACGAGCAGTAGGGACCTCAACCTCTGGGGAAGAAAGATTTTGACTTTGCTGAAACTTCTTAATGGTATCTTTGGTTTTAGCAATTTCGGCTTCCAAGTCAAAACCCTCTTGGCCCATTTCCATCAATGTGTTAAGACGAGAGTTCAGATAAGCCCAGTTAACATCGGCGGCTGCTTTGTCTTCAAGCGCTTCATAATCTTTCTCCCACATTTCAACTTCAGTTCTTAACTCAACCCTTTCAGCCACGCCAGCATCATGTGAGACCTTTAAAGGAGCGAGGGACCTTTCCAGAAGTTGGACCTTCTCCAAAGAGTTACGGAGATCTTCCTGGGTTTGAGTGAGCGATCGAACAAGTTCACCAGAATACTCCTCTTTCTGGTCCAATAAGGCCTTCAGCATCTTAATCTCCTCAGAGGCACGAGAAAGCTGCTCTGCAAATGAAGACTCTAAGACACTCTTGTCCTTGCCTGCCTGGTTCGAAGACGCCTTCTCAACAGCCAATTCCGCTGCCATCACCCTAACTTGCTGCTCCAAGGTACACTTTTCTTCCTCCACTGCCTCCTTTTCAAGTTCTAAACTCTCGTACTGCTCCTTCCAATTATCTACCTCGATACAGAAATCCCTTACTGCCTGCTCCGTTTGGGAAACCCTCTTCATTAACTCTGTGCCTACAAGATTGATCTACAAAAGAAGATAAATTAGATACGGTAAGAATGTATATGAATACATACAAAGGAGAGCAAATTTTACCTTTAAAGAAGAGTGCACAATCTCATTTACCCAAGTAAGGGAACCATGGCTTTCCAGCTTAGCTTTATCAGTCGGACCTATCAATGGTTTCAACCATACGTCAATCTGGCCCGACTTTTTGAAGAGGCTTCCCACTGATGGAACCTCTATCACCACCTGCCTCATCTCCCCCCTGCTGGAAGACCCTAATTTTGCAGCAGAAGGCACGGAAGCGGGGATAGATGAATGAGCCACGGGCAGAGAAGTCTGAGAGGCAGAAAAAGCCACGGGAGCAGATGGTGACAGGATTTGTTTCATCGTTATCTCATTCCGTACCTATTTGAATATCCATTTATTTTGTACATAGTTGATCAGAGGTTTTTTCCATACCTGTTTGTTGATGAGCTTCTGTTTGATAATTTGCTGTCTCTCCCGTATCTTTTTTGTTGTGAAGAGCTATCGAATTAATATTTCTCGAAGTTTGCCGATAACCTCTAATTTGTCTTACTCCCCACTTTGAAGGGAATTTTATTACCTGATGTAAGGTGGACGGGACCGCTTTGATATCATGGATCCATGGTCTTCCCAAAATAACGTTATAAGCCATCTCTGTATCAATGACTTGGAATTTTGCTTTTTTGACGACTCCTTCGGCGTGGTAAGTTCGATTTCTCCTTTAGTTATCACTGTTGAATTATCGAACCCAGATATGGCTCGTGCCTTTGGGATCATTTCATTTTCTACCAGCATTTCCTCCACGACTTTTATCAAAATAATGTTGACTGAACTGCCTGGATCAATCAACACTCTTTTAACGTTAGTGTCATGAATAATTAAAGATATTACCAGTGCATCATTATGAGGAAGCATTAATACGCCAAAATCTGCGTTATCAAAAGTTATTTGATATTCCTTTGTCTCTTCTCGAACTCGTTTCCCGTGGGTACTTGTGACTTTTGATGCTAACTGGCAGACTATGTCGTTCATTTCTCCCCCTCCATGTATGACGTTGACAGATCGTTTTGGGGAAGGAGGTTTTGGGGGCTCCTGCCTGTTCTTCATATATGCCTGTTTACCTTTATCACTAAACAATTCTGTTAAGTAGCCCTGGTTTAATAGATGTTCTACTTCACCTTGCAAAAATCTGGAATTCACACCACTGATCAAGGTTTCTCCTGTTAGGATTAGATCGCATTTTTTTGGGCCATTTAACCTTGTCTCCCATATTTCTCAATATTGAGACAAGTTCAGTACTGCTCACATTGAAGTTATGGTCTCCAATTCGGGTATTACCCCTGGACTGTTCATCTCGATCTCTCCTGGATCTAGATGAGGATGAGCTTATATCTCTTCCCGATGGTCTTGTATTTTCAAACCCAGGACGTGTGTCACGTCTCGAAGGTCCTAAGTAAGGATTGTACCTGTTTTTACCTGACATTTTCTCTGGTTCTGGACGTCTGGTTCTGGGATATTTTTCCTCTTTTGATCGAGCAATGATATCTTCTTCGATTCTGAGTTTGGTACTGTACCTGTTATACACATCATTCCATGTTGTAGCTAGAAATTCTCTCAGACTTTATTTAAGTCGTCTCATGGCTTCTAAGCTTTTATCGTTTAAGTTGCTTGCAAATGCCATGGCTGCCCAATTGTCAGGCACCCTTGGTAATTGCATTCTTTCTCGTTGAAACATGTCTACAAATTCACGAAGCAATTCCATGTCTCCTTGCTTTATCTTGAATATATCTTCCATTCGTTTTTCAACTTTTTGTGCACCAGAGTGTGCTTTTATAAACGAATCTGCAAGTTCAACAAAAGAATCTATAGAATTTTCAGGGAGAAGAGAATACCAGGTTAAAGCTCCTTTTGTGAGCGTTTCCCCAAATTTCTTGACAAGGACTGATTCGATCTCCCCTTTTGTTAAGTCATTGCCTTTTGCTCCAGTAGTGAAGGCAGTCACGTGATCGCGTGGGTCAGTTGTTCCATCATATTTAAGAATGTCGGGCATTCAAAATTTCTTGGGTATAGGCAATGGAGCCGCACTTGGATTCCAAGGTTGCTGAGAATATCTATCAACATCAATGCCCTTGATGATAGGCGGCACTCCAGGGATTTGCTCGATGTGATCGTTCTGTTCCTTCATCTGTTTCTGCATGGTTAGTAACAAATTTTGTAACTCAGAGTTATTAGTCGTACCTGGTCTCGTTTCAAGAGATGCATTGGGGGTTTCACCTCTGGTTGAGTTTATTAATCCAGACTGCGAATTCTATACTACGATTGTATTATTTGAAGGCGGCGTTGGTGGTACTGGAGGTGCCTGTGGTAATCCTCTCGCAAATTCTTGCAAAGCCTGCCCCACGTATTCAGCAATCATTTGCCTTATTTGATCTTGCTCTATTGGTTGCTCATTATTGTTACGATGGTTATCAGATCTTTCAAGGGATGATTCCCAAGCACGTGGTGTTCCTTGAGGAGATGGAACTAGGGTTCCATTTCCTTGTTGGTTGTTGTCATCATTGTTGTTTATGTTGTTGTTGTCATTGTTGTTGGAATTCAACAAGATTTAAAGGATATCAGTTGGTAAACGCACTATGATTATCAGTTTCCCGGTAACGGAACCAATTTGTTTAACCAATGAATGAGATTCCTTGACCAAAGCTATTTTAGGATAAACACGGGTTACTGATAATCGAGTGAATAATATAATGAATAAAGGAATAAAAAGTGATATAGAATGCAGAAAAGTAAATCCGTTTGTCTTCGAGAATTCATATGATCCTATAGGTTACATTTCTTCCCTTTATATAGGGGTTTCCTAGTATAACGTTTGGTTCCTGTCATGATTTCTCATTAATGTCTAATTATTACATTAATGAGGCGTTACAAAGGATAACCGTAACTGTTGTATAGGAGTTACGTAATGTATAAGTCATTAACTGTTTGATTCTCGAAACCGTCCGTAGCTTCGTCTGGGTTCACTGTGATCGTATCTATTCTTTCTCATTAAGTTTCCCGTGGTTGATGAACTCGGGGGTCTATTGACCGTGCCTCTTTGTCCCGTACCTATTTACAGAATCAAGTCTATCTGTTGCTTTTTCCTTGGTCCACGTAGCTAGCTGAGTTGTCAAGGTCTTGCTTACGTGTGATACTCTTTTTTACCAATACACTTAACTCATCCCTTTCAGCCACACCATCATCATGTGAGACCTTTAAAGGAGCGAGGGACCTTTCCAGAAGCTGGAACTTCTCCAAAGAGTTACAGAGATCTTCCTGGGTTTGAGTGAGCGATTGAACAAGTTCACCAGAATACTCCTCCTTCTGGTCCAATAAAGCCTTCAGGATCTTAATCTCCTCAGAGGAACGAGAAAGCTGCTCTACAAATGAAGACTCTAAGACACTCTTGTCCTTGCCTGCCTGGTACGAAGATGCCTTCTCAACAGCCAATTCCGCTGCCATCACCCTAACTTGCTGCTCCAAGGTACACTTTTCTTCCTCCACTGCCTCCTTTTCAAGTTCTAAACTCTCGTACTACTCCTTCCAATTATCTGCCTCGATATGGAAATCCCTTGCTGCCTACTCCGTTTGGGAAACCCTCTTCATTAACTCTGTGCCTACAAGATTGATCTACAAAAGGAGATAAATTTGATACGGTAAGAATGTATATGAATACATGCAAAGGAGAGCAAATTTTACCTTTAAAGAAGTGCACAATCTCATTTACCCAAGTAAGGGAACCATGGCTTTCCAGCTTAGCTTTCTCAGTCGGACCTATCAATGGTTTCAACCATACGTCAGTCTGGCCCGACTTTTTGAAGAGGATGCCCACTGCTGGAACCTCTATCACCACCTGCCTCATCTCCCCCCTGCTGGAAGACCCTAATTTAGCAGCAGAAGGCGCAGAAGCGGGGATAGATGAAGGAGCTACGGGCAGAGAAGTTTAAGAGGCAGAAAAAGTCACGGGAGCAGAAGCAACAACATGAGCAGGAATAGACATGGGGGCAGAAACTATAACATGAGTAATTGAGGGAAGTTCTATAGGAGAAGGAGGAGAGAAAACAACAAGGGGAGCTTTCTCAGCAATGGTACCAAAACCTTCACGGAACAAGAGATCAACTGATTCACGAATAGGAGAGGGAGTTTCATCCTCGGGGGCAGACAGTTCAGATTCAGGCACAAGTGAGTCAACGACAGGAGCAGACTCGTCGTCAGAGACCACCTTCCTCCTACGTGACCTATGGACTAGCGAACCCTCATCTTCCTCCTCCTTCTCTAAGGTATTGGACCTACTTGCTTTTCTTTTTTATGAGGAGGAACCAGAAATGATCTCCCGGGCCTTCGCCAGGGACAACTTCGGAACAGACGCAGCTGCAGCAGAAACTCCACGAGCAGGAAACCCTACCAAATGAAAGAGATCAAATAAATCTCAAAAGAGGGAAGAAGTAAAAACATGAAACTTCGCTTACCGTGAGTCTTAACTTTCCAACCAAACCTCCCAGAGAGGTATTTCCATGAACGATGTTCTAACGGAGCAATCAACAAGAGATTTTCTACCCAATCGTGAAAACCGGAGACATTCTCAACAGTTCCCATGATTGTTGCAAAGAAGAGAAATAATTATCGTACTGATAAAGTATCAAAAACAAAAAGAAAGGAATGTGAGCAAAATTTTACTCACGTGCAAGATTCCACTTCTTAGGGAAGGGGAGATTTTCGTTACCTACTAAACCAGCAGTAGGAACAACAACATACCGGAGGTACCACCCTCGGTCTTTATCATCATCAGAAATCACTAATACTCTTTTACTCCTAGCCGCAAGAGTAAACATTCCTTGGCGGAACAACATCGAAGAATAGAGGTGAATAAGATGATAAAAAGTAAAGGGGACCGAAGCTAAATTGGCCAAATATCTAAGGCACGCGACAACTCGCCACACTAGAGGACCGACTTGTCCCATACAAACTTTGAAAAATTGACAAAACTTGATAATAATGGGGTCGATGGGAGGCTTGAATCCTAATGTGAAAGGATAGGTATAAACAAAAGAATACCCAGTGTTGTAAGAGGTTATTCTTTGATTACCATTGGGAACAACAACAGGAAAATCAGGCTTCCAATAACAATCCCTGCGTACGAGAGATATTAAACCCTCAGTTATTTGGGTAGGGTACATGTCAGCACCGTCGTAAGAAGACATTGAAGAAAGCTGTTCTTTTAAGGCCTGACTATCCCTAGCAAAAGAAAACTCCGAAGGTACTATCTCGTCAACCCTCGGTTCACGCATAGGTTCATTGTGTTCTTTACCTTTTGATGAATATCTAGAAGCCCTAGCCCTCGGGGAAGATGAAGAAATGGCAAACCTAGAAGAAGATGGGGGAGTAACATGAGATGAAGATGAACCCCTGTGAGGAGTAGAACCTAAACTCCTAAGCCCACCGCCTCTCCTACTTTGCGTCGGAGAAGAAGGAGTCAGATCATCTACATCAATGACTCTCTTAGATTGCTGGTTTGAAGAAGACATATTTACAAAGACAAAGAATTTGCAAACGAAGAATGAATGTTAGAAGTTTTTCGTAAAAGTAAAGAAAGGAAAAGAGGTATTTATACTCGAAGAAAACCGTCAAAATATGGAAAAAACAGTGATGTGAAAGTCATAATTGAAGATGTCACTTCGTGACTAATGCAGCCGCAAAAAGCCCTAAAAGGCGCTAAACAATTGTAGAACCAACCCAGGAATGCCACGTGGCATGGGCATTAAATGGAAGTGACAAGCGACGCCTACGTTCAGAGATGAATGCAATGTTACGAGTGAAGAGACGTCAAAATATTCCCGCCATAAATGAGTATCCACTTACCAAGTATTAATCGATAAATAAACGGTAAGTGGGGGTCACTATCTGTATTGGTAAAAAAGAGCTTCACATGTGTAATAGTTGTGATGACTCAGCAATCTATGTGGTATAATAAAAACTTGACAATTGGACGGAACTTCATGGAGAGGTACGAGACAAAGAGGCACGGAATAGCATACCCACAGGATAATCACGTACGAGAAAACCTAATTAAGGAGATGAAGTGGCGCGAGCAAGATGAATCCAGGCAGAATAAAGGGAAGATTCAGAGATCTTCAATTAATGAGCCAAACTTTACACAACCTTCACGCAACAGTTACGGTTAATCATTGTAACGTTACATTAATGCCTTTATTAGTCATGAATGCTCAATTACTGAAAAGGGCAGGTGTTATATTAAGAAATTCCCTATATAAGGGAGTAAAATATAACTTATAAGGACACATTCGAACTACTATTGCAATATAATTATTTTTTGCGCATCTTACTACTTTCCAATTACAAATTTACTTGCAATTATTAGCTTATTCTTTGGTTATCAGAAACCCGTGTTCTTCTTAAAATAGTTTTGGCAAAGAATCTAATTCTTTGGTTAAACAATAACGACTCGATTGGTCGTTTTGAGAATTTAAGCTCTGTTCGGTGGCATAAGGTCTTGAAAAGCTTCACATTGTGTATATAGACATGCGTGCATGGTTGGATTCAGTTACCGGATGATTCAGAGTCGAATTGGAAGAAGGATTGTTGTTTTGGAAGCTTAAGCGGTGAACTTTGACCGAAATTTGACTTTTTGTGTAAGCGGCTCCAGAACGAGTTATGGATGATGTCAGAAGCTTTGTATGGTTATTTTTGGCTTAGGAGTGCGTCCGGAATGCGTTTTGGAGGTTCATAGTAGATTTCGGCTTGAATTGGCGAAATTAGAAATTTTGCGATTTTCGGTCGGTAGTGGAAAATGTGATATTGGGGTCGGAATGAAATTCCGGAAGTTGGAATATGGTTGTAGCATCATTTTTGTCGTGTGCGAAAACTTTCAGGTCATTCGGACGTGGTTTGGTTGGTTTCGGCATCGTTGGCGTATTTTGGAAGTTTAGAAATCTTTAGGCTTGAATTAAGGGTTAATTCGGTGTTTTGGTGTTGTTAGGGGTGTTCCTAAGGTTTGACTAAGTTTGTGTATTGATATGTGACCTATTGGTGTAATTGGTTGAGGTCCCGAGGGGCTCGGGATGATTTCAGATGGTTAACAGGAAGTTTGAAGTTGGAAAATGCAGCTGGTGTTGTTGTTCTGGTGTGCCGCACCTGCGGATTAGAAACCGCAAGTGCGAGCTCCGCAGGTGAAAAATAGGAGCTCAAGTGCGCAGAGTTTCCGCAGGTGCAGTTTGGTCCCCGCATGTGCGAAGCCGCGGATGCGCATATGCCACCGCATGTGCGAAGGCTGGAATTTAATGAAAAAATGCAGAAGCGGATATTGTTTCGAAGATGCGGAGATCGCAGGTGCGCTAATTGGTCGCATATGTGGAAATTCCTGGGCAGAAGTATATAAAGGACCCTTCGCTAATTTTGGCTATTCTTCACCATTTTTCATCCGGATTTTGGAGCTGTTAGAGGGTTTTGAAGAGGGATTCAAGGGGAGACTCGTTGAGGTAAGGTTTTTGAACTTAAAACTCGTATCTATGGTGAATTTCAGTTGATTAAGCATGGAAATTGTTGAATTTAGGGGTGAAAATTTGGGAAATTAGAGCTTGAAATTGGAGAGTGTAATTTGAGGAATTTAGGGGTCAAACGAGGTTAGATTTTGGTAAATTTGGTATGTATGGACTCGCGAGGGAATGAGGTTTGTCATTATTGAGGTAAGTATCTTTTCTAAACTTGTGGGGGGGATTTACCCCTTAGGATTTGAGTCTTCTATGTTGATTGTAGTCCGTGTACGCGAGGTGACGAGTGCGTGCTCGGACTTATTTGCAGAAGGTTGGCTTTTTAGGGTTCTTAGGTCCTTATATTCCCAGTGTATGAAGTGTATTTGTTAAGATTGAGTTCATGACTACTAGTTTCATCTCTACCTGCTTAAATTAGAATTACTTGCTTTTAAATTCACTCCATTGGCTATTTGACTCCTATTGACTTAATTAAAGGTTTTACCTTTCCCACTGTCATGCTATATTCTTCATAAACTGCCTATCTAATTGAAATTAGTATTACCTCATCCTATAATTGTTTAGCCTTGATTGGAGTTACGAGTATCTTTTGTTGCTTACCCTTATTTGAATTGTCGAATATCTCTCATAATTGCTCAACCTCATGAGGAGCTTAGATAACTTATATCTTAGTCGACTTGTCCTTACTAGGAATTATTTGACTTGTGTTGGCTTCTTATTGTTGACTTGAATATTGTGGATTCGTTGCTATGTCTTGTTTTTCCCTTGTTAAGATGTTCTCTTTACACTTGGCATTATTTACTGTGATTATTCCTTGTGAATGAGTTCTATTGTCTCTTTGTGAATTGAAGTTTATGTATTGATTTACTCGTCGTACTTTGTATTACAGTCATTGTTGCTTTGTACTTGTTGTGGTGATGTACGGGTTTTCAGCCACGCTATAATTGTTGTCTTTGTTAGTTGCGCTGCATATTTAAATTGGGACTACGGTCGTATTCTGGGAGATCTCCCTGAACTGCATATTTATTTTCGGACTACGGACATATTCCGGGAGATCCCCATGTACTACATATTTAAATTGGGATTACAGACGTATTTCGGGAGATCCTCCTATACTACATATTTATTTTGGGACTATAGACGTATTCCAGGAGATCCCCCAGCACTGCATATTTATTTTGGGACTACAGACGTATTCCGGGAGATCCTTTTGTACTGCATAATAAATTCAGAACTAGGGGACGAGATCCCGGTAGATTTCCCCTCTTGATATATCTGTGTTCGGAGCTGCTAATATTCTATGCGTAGGTGCCACAGGGTGACCTATACTCAAAAGGATATTTACTTGAAAAATATACATATTTTGAAAAGCATATATCTTGAAGAAATTATGTTTGAAAATATTATTTGAAAAGTATATTTGAAAAGCATATTTAAAAAGCATTATCTTGAAGAAACTATGTTTGAAAGACATTATTTGAAAAGCATTCATTTTGAAAGAACTACGTTTGAAGGATATCTATTTGAAAAGTTGATATGTGAAGGAAATATATTTCAAGAGAATTTCCTATTGGAAAGGATTATATGCTTAAACTTTCCAATACAAAACTTACGGGTGAAAGTTTACAATTGAAGATTTCGACTAATTTACTGGAGTTGTTGGATAAGTCCTAATGTGGGAACTATTGCAGTGCTGAGTTACTACTTTCCTTTTTCTGTATTGTGAATTCCGAAATTTGGGTTGTGTTCCCCTCCACCCTTCTGCGTATTATTATGGTATTTCGTTGCTGTTTGTTGTTCTTCCTTCCTTATTGTAGTTGTTATGTTGTTAGCCATATCATGTAGACATTAGATAGATGTCATGTTCCGTTATTTCTATACTTATGCCCGTTTAGTTTATTAGACCATTGGGTGTCTTGACTAGTCCTCGTCACTACTTCACTGAGGTTAGTCTTGATACTTACTGGGCACCGCTGTGGTGTGCTCATACTACACTTCTGCACATTTTTGTGCAGATCCTGGTATTGGTCGTTAGTAGCTGTGCAGATCCTTGCTGAGGAGACTCAAGGTAAACCTGTTGTTGCGTTCGCAGGCTTCGAAGTCACCTTCCTATTCTGTATTTACACTGTTTTTACTTACTTCCAAACAATTGTATTTAGAAGTTGTAGTAAGCTTTATAGATCTCTTGACTTGTACTACCGGTTTTGGGAAAATTGTAAATTCTTTAAAGATTTCTATATCGAGCCTATTAGTTTTCCATTATTATTATTGTTGTTATTAAATAAGTGTTAGGCTTACCTAATACCTATGACTAGGCTCCATCACGATACCCAACGGAGGGAAAATTGGGTCGTGACACCATTGTTGTAAATAAAGATTTACACATATATACAATAAACTATAAAACACTAAATTTTATATAAATAACAAAATAAAACTATTCATAATCCAAATCGTCCAACAAGCTAATTAATAAATCCATATATGATCAATGATGAAATTTTACCAAGTACATACAATTGATATATTTCAAGAGTTCAAAATTTTCAGAAGTTTTGATAACAAACATTCCTAGAAACCGCCACATGCATCTACAACAATCAACAATTCAAAATTCTCTTAACTGAGGTCTAGATCTTCATCACTGCCTCTGTATTTATATATATATATATATATATATATATATATATATATATATAAAATCTAGTCAAACGGAAGAAGTAACAAGTGTAAAAAATTCGACAACTTTATTTCAACGAACACAAGTTCTAATCATTTTTAGTTGCACGCGGCTTATATCATTGTAACGACCCTGTCTGTCGTTACGTAGAACCTGCATTATAATTACTGTTATTGACTTGTCATATGTTGGTTATACTGTTATTGATGTTCTAGAGTTGGTAGGCTTGAAATCGAAATGGTTGTAGTGAGAGTTTAGCCACTTAGTCTTTAAAAATAGCCTTAAAGTTGGAAAAGTCAACTGAGAGTTGACTTATTGGTAAACGACCTCGGAATGCGGATTTTATGGCCGGATAGCTTCGTTAGGTGATTTAGGACTTAGGAGTGAGTTCAGAATAAGTTTGTGATGTCCGGTGTAGAGTTAGGCTTGAATTGGCGAAGGTTAGTTTTTGGCGATTTTCGGTCGGCAGTGGAAAATGGGCTATCCGGATCGGAATGAAATTCTGGAAGTTGGAACAGGTTCATAATGTCATTTTGGATATGTATACAAAATTTCAGGTCAATCGGATTTGTTTTGGATAGTTTCGGCATCGTTGGTAGATTTTAGATATATCAAAGTTCTTAGGCTTGAATCCGATGTGATTTTGGTGTTTTGAGGTTATATTTAGTGTTTTGAGAGTGAAACTAAGTTTGAATGATCATTTAAGATATGTTGGTAAATTTGGTTGGGGTCCCGAGGGGATCGAGATTGATTTCGGATGGTTAACGGGAAGTTCGGAGTTGAAAACGTGCAGCAAACAGCTGCTGGTGTTTTCCTACAGTGATTTCCGCACCTGCGGAAGTTTGACCGCAGGTGCGGACCCGCAGGAGCGAGCAGGACTCCGCAGGTGCGAGACTGGCCAGCCCAGGGAAGGTCGCAAGTGCAGTTAGCGGGATCGCATGTGCGGTTAGCGGGATCACAGGTGCGGTCCCCCAGGTGCGAGAAATTGGGCGCAGGTGCGGAACCCCTGGACAGAAAGTATAAATTAAAACCCTCCGCGACCATTAAACCTTTTAACACCATCTTTGAACAGGAAAAGATCTTGGAGGCCATTTTGAAGAGGGAATATCAGTGTTCTTCATAGAGGTAAGTATTTTACACCCTAAAACTCGATTATATGTGATTAAGGAACAAAATACCAGTGTTTAATTCATGAAAATCAGTAGAAAAAGATAGAGTTAGGGCTTGAGATTATGAGAGCTTTAGGAGGTGATTTGAGGGGTCAAACGAACTCCGATTTTAGCATTCTTTATATGTAGGGACTCGTGAGATGATGAAGAACATTTTGGTATAAAATTTATCGAGTTCCGAGACAGGGGCCCGAGGGTCGGGTTTTTGCTAAATTCGGGTTTATGCTAAAATTGGTACTTTTCAATTGAATTCATTCTTCGTAGATTTGGAGCATTCGGAAGTTGCGAGAGGCAAGCGGGTTGCAGAGTAGCTTTTCGGGCTAGTTTGAGGTAAGTAATGTCTTTAAATCCTGTCCGGAGGGTAGGAAACCCCGGACCTGGCATCCTTTCACAGATTTTGGAATGCAAAGATTGGAACTTTGGAAATATATTCCCCTATTTAGGAAACTATTGAGTTGCGAAACCGATTTTTAAGCCTATGCTTAATAGTATTAATATATTTTGATATGATTTGGGCTGTAAGCCATGTTTAGGGCCTAGTGCCAATCTGTTTACCCCTTGGGGGTTGTTTTTACTAATTTCCTCACTTGATATGTTATGATTTTCACTCAGTCTTTTCTTGATGATTGTTTTGACACTCAGAGTATTTAGATATTATTTATTGAAAATGAAACACTATTTTTGGGTCGAGAACCCGGTATAATGATGGCCCGAGTGGCATGTTGAGAGTGTCTGACTGAGTGAGGCCGCGAGCCAATATTGTGAGGATGTTATGATACGAGAGAGGTCGAGGGCCAATATTGTGAGTGATTATGCCATGATGTGGCTTGTTATAGCGCTTGGGCTGTAGGAGCCCCTCCGGAGTCTGTACACACCCCTAGTGAGCGTAGGTACCTACTGAGTGCGAGTGATGTTGCCCGGGGGGCTGATACTGAGTGACGGTGAGGTCGCCCGCTGGGATGATACTGAGTGACTGTGAGGTCGCCCACTGGGCTGGTACTGAGTGACTGTGAGGTTGCCCGCTGAGCTGATACTGAGTGATGGTGAGGTGCTGAGGGAAATGTTATGAGAGATTATTATGGCCCAGGAGGTAGTTTTACGATGAAATTTTACTGAATTTTGAGTATGATTCACTTCATTTTTCAAACCGATATTACTGAGAGTTTTACTAAGAAATATTTGAAAACATACTTGTTTCAAGGGAGTTTTGGGAAACTTGTTTTCTAAATTATGTATGATGTATTGAGACTCGATGTTTTACTATTTTGTGGATTGGTGTATCTGTGATGTGTGTTTCATATACTTCAGACTGTGATTTATCTTCATTACTACTGAGTTGGCGTACTCACCATTACTCCCTACATCCCAGTGTGCAGATCCAGGTACTAGTGCGGAGCAGTATCCATCTTTGTTAGTTAGCAGCAGCTTTACGGGATTACGAGGTAGCTGTCCAGCGTCCGCAGCTTCTCCATTTCCCTTCCTTTATTAGTATTAGTATTTAGTTCATAGACATTGTTTAAGACATTAGCAGAGTTAGTTTCATTTCTTAGATGCTCGTGACCATGTTGACTCCAGTCTAGGGAGGTTTGTTTAGACTGTTAGATTATTATGGGGACGCAAAGACTTAATGAAATTATTTATACTGTGTTTGTTGTTTGTTATTGATTTGCGAAATTTTATAATAGAACGAATGGGTAGTTATGTGATGGTTGGCTAGCCTAGTTCCACGATAGGCGCCATCACGATCTGTTAGAAATTGGGGCCGTGACAAGTTGGTATCAGAGCTATAGGTCACATAGGACTCAACGGTCATGAGCATGTTCAGTAGAGTCTTGCGGATCGATACGGAGACGTCTGTACTTATCTTCGAGAGACTGCAAAACTCTTAGGAAAAATCTCAATTTCTTGAACTCTTTCGTGCCAATCTATCGATTCTTGAAACCTAAACTCATATTGTTTCATTCTCTCACAGATAGTGAGGACACGCAATACCGATCAGGGTGACCAGACACCAGCCAAACCCACAAGGGGTCGGGGCCGTGGTGGAGTTAGGGGACCAGCCCGTGCAGCAAATGGGGCAGTATTACAGGATCCCCCTATCATTCAGGACCAGGTGCCTGCCGAGGGTGCTCCAGCGGGACAGGCTCAGGCACCGGCAGTGCCTATTGTTATTCCGGATCTTCAGGAGACTTTTGCTCAGATATTGACAGTGTGCACCAGTTTAGCTCAGATAATTGCTATGTCTACTACTACCACTGCAGCTCAGGCCGGGGGAGGCATTCAGACTCCAGCTTCCCGGACACCTGAGCAGGTTGTACATGGTATTTAGGCACCGGGGGTAGTCCTAGCCCAGCCGGTTGCCCCAGTTCAGGATTATGTTGTTCCAGTTATGCCCAAGGATGAGCAGCTTTGGTTGGAGAGGTTCGACGTTTAGCGGCACAGAGGGTGAGGATGCCCAAGGTTTTCTAGATAAGTGCCAGAGGATACTACGTACTGCGGGTATTTTAGAGACCAGTGGGGCCTTATTTGTTACATTTCAGTTTGCGGGTGCTGCTTTCACTTGGTGGGAGTCATTCGATAGGCGTAGGCCGGATGGTTCAGCACCTCTCACCTGGAAGCAGTTCTCCACGATATTTTTGGAGAAGTATGTTCCTCTGTCCCACAGAGAGGAGTAGCGCAGACAGTTTGAGCAGCTGCTCCAGGGAGAGTTGTCAGTTACTCAGTACGAGATGAGGTTTTCCGAGTTCGCTAGACATGCTTCTGAGTTTGTCCCTACTGATAGGGAGAGAATTAGGAGGTTTGTAGATGGTCTCACGTATCAGCTTCGCATTTTCATGACCAGGGAAAGAGTGTATGGAGCTACAATTGAGCAGGTAGTTGACATTGCTCAGGACATTGAGTTGGTTCGTAGGCAGGAGCGTGAGGAAAGGGAGGCTAAGAGGCCTCGGGGATCAGGTAGCTTCAGTGGTGCCCCTTCTAGAGGGCAGTTTTAGCACAGTAGAGGTCGTCCATTTAGACCTCCACAGCCAGCTCTCCCAGCTTAAGTGGTGTATCTTCGGGGCAGGGTTCTCGCAGTTCTCATAAGGGATCTTCATCTTTTAGTGCCCTTCCAGCTTAGAGCTCCGCCCGAGCATCATCTTATCAGGGTTCTTCTATGCATGGTTCGTCTGGTGGTTATCATGGTGGCAGGGGTTCTCGTCACTTTTCATCTCAAGCTCCAGGTGGTTGTTATGAGTGTGGGGAGTTCGTACACGAGTGGAGGCAGTGTCCCCGTCGCCCTAGTAGTTCATCTCAGCAAAGGGTTCAACCCTCGACTTCGGCCCCAGTCACTTCACTACCTACTCAGGCAACTAGGGGTGGTGGTCAGGCAATTAGAGGCCGCCCTAGAGGGGGAGGTAGAGCAGGTGGAGGCCAGCCACGTATTTATGTACTTCCGGCTAGGTCTGATGATATGGCCTCAGATGCGGTGATTACAGGTACTATCTCAATTTTTCACAGTGATGCTTTGGCTTTATTTGACCCTGGTTCCACGTACTCGTATGTTTCATCTTATTTTGCCCCCTTTCTGAATATGCCCCATGAGTCTTTAGTTACGTCTGTTCATGTTTCGACTCCGGTGGTCGATACTATTGTTGTGGACCGTGTGTATCGGTCATGTCTTATATCTATTGGGGGTCTGGAGACCCGAGTGGACTTGATGTTACTCAGTATGGTTGATTTTGATGTGATTCTTGGCATGGATTGGCTATCTCCATGTCATGCAATTATTGATTGTCACTCTAAGATCGTGACCTTAGCTATGCCCGGAGTTCCGAAAGTTGAGTGGAGAGGGTCTATAGAGCATGTGCCTAGTAGAGTGATTTCTTATTTGAACGCTCAGCGTATGGTTGAGAAAGGGTGTGAATCTTATCTTACTTTTGTGAGGGACGTTAGTAGTGAGACTCCATCTGTCGATTCTGTTCCTGTAGTCCGTGATTTTTTGGATGTATTCCCTGCAGACCTGCCAGGCATGCCACCTGACAGGGATATTGATTTTGGTATTGACCTGGTGCCAGACACCCAGCCTATCTCTATTCCACCTTACCGCATGGCACCAGCGGAGTTGAAAGAATTGAAAGAGCAGCTTCAGGAACTCTTAGACAAGGGGTTCATTCGGCCTAGTGTGTCACCTTGGGTTGCAACGATGTTGTTTGTGAAAAAGAAAGACGACTCCATGCGTATGTGTATTGACTATAGGAAGCTGAATAAGGTTACCATAAAGAACCAGTATCCCTTGCCTCGTATTAATGACTTGTTTGATCAGCTTCAAGGAGCTAGAGTGTTCTCAAAGATTGACTTGAGGTCTGAGTATCACCAATTGAAGATTCGGGATTCTGACATTCCGAAGACCGCATTCAGGACCAGATATGGTCATTATGAGTTTCTGGTTATGTCAATTGGGCTGACCAATGCCCCAGCCGCATTCATGCATGTCACGCCCCAAAATCGAGGGACGAGACTGGCGCCTAACCGGGTGAACCCAGTCAAGAGGACCTGGATTGCCTTTCCTGCCCAACGTATTACCCCACATTCATAACATACATTATTTCATGTGAGTTAGCCGATTTTAGTTTCAAAGTACATTTTACAACATATCTCCATTTGTTTCCTCTTTTAAGATTCAACCATTGATATTCAAACATACATAATACATACATAACTTTCCAACATGATCCACAAATCCGAGTACGTATTGTTACTACCCAAAAATACATATATACACCCACATCATATCTACGGAGCCTCTACGAATACTAGGGATTTTACATAACTTGCCGGTAACAAGGCCCCGGCTATACCTTTACAACATAAACAAAAGAGGGTGGTATCATCCACACACGGCCCCGAGGAGAAGAGGGGCTCACCACAACTGCTGCAGAGATGAAGAGGAGGTACTACTAATGGCGGGTTGAGCTACCTGCTATGGAACCACCTACAGCCATATAAAAGATGTAGCGCCACCGGAAAATAGGACGTTAGTACTATGGAATAGTACTAGTATGTACGAACAAACTTTATCCCAAGTACAATCAACCAATACACAGATAAGAAAAAGGACAGTAATAGGACCAACAATCAAAACACACGGAAAGAGACAATCAAAGTCAACAATTTTACAATCTCTCCTTTTTCCCTTTCCAACACCAACATATTCACGAGTTTCATCAATTTCATATCAATAGTGATAAAGATAACTTTTCCACCCTTATTACCTCGGCCACCCTTATTACTTCATCCACCCTTATCACCACAACCCACACCTTATTACTTCGTGTTGCGGCGCGCAACCCAACCCCGCCTGACAATTTGTATTTCATAACACACCACCAATAATTTCATCACAACAACAACAACAACAAACAATTTCATTATAAGAGCTTTCCTTTCAAGGATCACAAATTCAACAACAACACCAAACAATTTCATCACATGGGCCTTCCTTTCAAGGATCACAAATTCACATTTAACAATTCATTTACTTGGGCTCAAGGCATCCCAAACTTTCATCAAGAAGCAATTTATGCACAAGGTGTTGCCATAACCGTTCAACTTATTCACAATGCTTCATATCAATTACTTTAAACACTACCATCTTTGCACATAATAAGGTAGGCACGCTAAGTCACAATTCAAAATCTTATCTAACATAGTGGGGTAGCAATCAACTAGACAGTCAATTCACATATTTTCATATAAGTACACATACCGTATGCTTACCACAACAAGAGGGATTATACAAGGGTTAAAGTTAGCCATACATACCTGGAGTCAAAATCCCTTTTTAACATTTACTCACAAATCACCGAACCGACTAGTACCGTCAATCTAGTTCACAATTAAACATATTCAACTCAGAATTGGAAATCATGCATACAATCCGGACTCTCTTAAGCATTTTGTCGAACACTATGTAACCCAATTAGATTACCAACCCTGTCTTTGTGAAATTTACCCCAACCCACTCTTTCTTACTAGATTAACACCATTATTAAACATGCATGCAAGGTCTTAGTTAGTATTTTCAAGAATCAATTCAAGCTAATCCTCCCTTTGTTTAAAATCAAAAAATTAATGGAAAAAGGGTTGGGAACCCTTACCTGCTAGAATGAGGAAGAAGGAGATTACTCGAAATATCAGGCCTGAGGGACTTTGAAAAATCAAATTGATGTAAGAACCACTTTCTCTCTCAAGAACTCTCCTTTCCTTCTCTCTATTGTGTTCAGAAAACTGGTTAAAATGAAGGGGTGGGGTGTTTTAATGAACTGTGGGTCGGGTTTTAAAATTAGAAAAATTAGGAGCCCGACACAAGAATGCGGTCAGGAATGTGATCGCATTCCTGACATGCGATCCGCAGAGACGACCGCAGAATGGCCCTCCAGGTGGGCCAAAATTGAAAACAATCTGCCAGGTATGCGACCACTATGCGGTCCACATACACGTTATGCGATCGCATAGTGCGTCGCATAACCTCCCTCACAAAATCAAAGGGCAAGAATGCGACAACTATGTGGTCCGCAGAACCAAAATGCGATTGCATAATGGACCGCATAGTTGTCCTCAAATTGGGAAGTGATTCTGCCCATGTATGCGACCACTATGCAGTCCGCATACACGTTAAGCGATCGCATAACACCCAATTTCTGAAAAATTTATTCTTTCAAATTCCGGGGTACTTTTACACAAATAGGTCCGTTTTTAAGGATTTCTATAGTTATAACAACCCGGGGACTTATTCGGGCATTATCTTAAACAAGAAATTTTACGGGTCCTTACATTCTCCCACCCTTAAAATCATTCGTCCTCGTATGAGGATTTTGGAAATCGTTTTGTTTTGAAAACATGATATGCCAACTTCCAGATTTACACTAACTCCAATATTTTCAGAATATTTCGCCAGAGTTTCCTTTGTATTTAGACCTATCTACCTGTCAGAGAGCCCCCGAAACACATTTCCAAGTATCATTACACAGTTTCTGTTATCCCTACAACTGGTATACAATTCATTACCTCAACACTTGCACGTATCCAATCACTTTGACAACGACACATAGTTCATTCTCTTTACATCACAAATTAGCATATGATGCAACTAGTGGCACATACTTGCACATAATTTGGTCATTCTAGTGAGTCTCATGTGATTCAATCACCTCAATGCATCGTATATATATATTTCAATTAATCATTACCAATCTACACTACTATTAATCATTTTTCCTTCCACATAAGTTTCACAAAACTTTCATTTACTTCAAGGGTTGCACACTACCCAATTAATAACATCATATGCAATTTTAGCACGCATTGGAAAGTTACAACAATAAGGCAATTAGGGGAAAATGGGGTGCCTTTGCACGAATCTGAACACAACATCAAATTTCCTTGGGATAATAGTTCGCACGATCACTACTAGACTTGTTCAAACAGATGTGGATATTTTTCTCTCATTTCTTTCTTTGCTTCCCACGTGGCTTCCTCGACTTGTTGACTTCGCCATAACACTTTAACAGAAGAAATTTCTTTGTTTCTCAATTTACGGACTTGCCTATCAAGAATAGCAACCGGATCCTCTTCGTATGATAACTCTTCATTAACCTCAATAGTCTCAACTGGCACGATGGCGGATGGATCTCCAACCACTTTCTTCAAAATAGACACATGGAACACCAGGTGCACTAATGACATTTCAAGGGGCAATTCCAGCTTATAAGCCACCCGTCCTATCCTTTGAGCGATCCGATATGGCCCGATGTACCTAGGGCTCAACTTCCCTTTCTTCCCAAACCGCATCACTCCCTTCATGGGGGGCACCTTTAAGAACACCCAATTATCTACCTGGAACTCCAATTCTCTTCGACGAACGTCCGCGTAGGATTTTTGACGACTCTGGGCAGTTTTCATCCTCTCCTGAACGACTCTAACTTTTTCCATAGCTTGGTGCACAAGATCTGGCCCTAACAATTCCCCCTCACCAGCTTCGAACCATCCAATCAGAGATCTACACCTTCTTCCGTACAATGCCTCAAATGGGGCCATCTGAATACTAGCATGAAAGTTGTTATTGTAAGCAAATTCGATAAGCGAACTACCCTTGAAGTCCAACACACAAACTCGCAACATGTCTTCAAGCGTCTGAATAGTCCGCTCTGCCTGACCATCAGTCTATGGATGGAAAGCTGTGCTGAGATTCACCTAAGTACCCAAACCTTGCTGAAATGTGCTCCAAAAATTAGCTGTGAACTGGGCCCCTCGATCCGAGATAATAGAAACTGGAGTGCCATGAAGTCTGACTATTTCCTTGATATACAACTGAGCGTACCGTTCTGCAGTATCGGTGGACTTGACCAGCAAAAGTGAGCGGACTTGGTGAGTCGATCCACTATCACCCAAATTGAGTCGAACTTGCGCTGAGTACGAGGTAACCCTACCACAAAATCCATATTAATCATCTCCCATTTCCACGTCGGTATTTCCATAAGCTGAGTTAATCCACCGGGCCGCTGATGCTCGGCATTCACCTACTGACAATTCGGACATCTAGACACGAAGTCCGCCACCAATAAATTTCCCGGAGATCATGATACATTTTTGTAGAACTTGGGTGCACAGAATATCTGGAGCTGTGAGGCTTTGCCATTACCCTCTCCCGAAGATTATCTACATCTGGAACACATAGCCTACATTGACATCGCAATACCCCATCATTGTTGCCGAGTGAAAATGCCAAAATTTTGTTATTCAGAACTGCCTCCTTCAACGCCAATGCTGGATCAATAAACTGCTTNGCCAATTGATAAACCTCCCGAGCCAAGGGCCTCTGATCCGCTTCCAAATGAGCCAAACTACCCATAGACTTCCGACTGAGAGCGTCGGCCACCGCATTCACCTTCCTTGGGTGGTACAAGATGTTCATATCATAATCTTTGAGCAATTCTAACCACCTCCCCTGCCTTAGATTCAGCTCCTTCTGCTTGAATAAATACTAAAGACTCTTATGGTCTGAGAACACGTCCACGTGGACCCCATAAAGATAATGCCGCCAAAATTTTAATGCAAACACCACTGCCGCGAGCTCCAAATCATGCGTCGGATAATTCTTTTCGTGATTCTTGAGTTGCCTCGAAGCATACGCTATAACCTTCCCATGTTGCATCAACACACACCCCAAACCAACCCTTGAAGCATCGCAATAAACCACAAATCCCTCGATACCTTCTGGCAAGGTCAATACCGGTGCCGAAGTTAATCTCGACTTCAATTCCTGAAAACTTTTCTCACAAGC
>ML251326.1:0-70418 GCA_005239495.1 Nicotiana undulata | reverse complement strand
AAGTCAATCTCGACTTCAATTCCTGAAAACTTTTCTCACAAGCGTCGGACCACTGGAACTTCACCACTTTCTGCGTCAATTTAGTCAATGGGGAAGCGAGGGTAGAGAATCCCTCCCCAAACCTCCGATAATACCCAGTTAGACCCAAGAAACTGCGAATCTCTGCTGGGGTCGTTGGTCTAGGCTAATCTTTCACTGCCGCGATCTTCTAGGGATCAACCTGAATCCCTTCTCTGGAAACAACATGACCCAAAAAGGTGACCGATTCTAGCCAAAACTCACATTTCGAAAATTTAGCATACAACTGGTGATGATGAAGAGTCTGCAGAACTGCCCTAAGATGGTTAACATGATCCTCCCGACTCCGCGAATAGAGAAGGATGTCATCAATAAAAACAATCACGAAGGAGTCTAGAAATGGCTTAAAAACCCAATTCATAAGATCCATGAAAGCTGCTGGAGCATTGGTCAGCTCAAAGGACATTACCAAAAATTCAAAATGACCATAACGAGTCCTGAAGGTGGTCTTAGGAATATCCTTCTCTCTGATCTTTAACTGATGATACCCAGACCGTAAATCAATTTTGGAGAAGAACCTCACACCTTGCAATTGATCGAACAAATTAGCTATTCGAGGCAATGGATACTTGTTTTTGATAGTAACTTTATTGAGCTACCGATAACCGATACACATCTGAAGCGACCCATCCTTCTTTCTGACGAAAAGAACCGGAGCGCCCCACAGCTACACACTCGGCCGAATGAACCCCTTTTCTAATAAACCCCTTAACTGCTCCTTTAACTCCCTCAACTCTGCTAGCGCCATTCTGTATGGTGGAATAGATATTGGTTGCGTATCTGGTAGTACATCAATCCCGAAATCGATCTCTCTATCTGGCAAAATCCCTGGAAGCTCGTCCGGAAATACTTCAAGAAACTCATTCACAACAGGCACAGACTCGGGAGCAGGCACCTCTGAAGTGGTGTCCGCAACCCAGACCAAATGATAAACACACCCCTTTTTAATCATCTTTGAGGCCTTAAGGTAGGAAATAAACCTACCCTTCGGCACCACACCATTTCCCTTCCACTCAATAGCCGGCTCATTAGGAAACTCTAGCCTCATGATTCTGGTTATGCAGTCGAGTTTAGCGAAGCACGAATAAAGCAAGTACATTCCCATAATAATATCAAAATCTACCATCCTAAGCTCAATAAGATCGGCCGTGGTAACGCGACCACATACCGTGACAACATAATTCCTATAGACTCGCGCGGCTGTAATAGAATCACCAACCGGAGTCGATACAGAGAACGACTCATGAAGTTGTTCGGGTTCTATCCCAAAACTTGAAACAATAAACGGGGTAACATAAGACATGGAGGACCCCGGATCAATAAGAGCATAACAATGAAGTGCTTGAACAGTCAGAATACCTGTAACAACATCTGGAGAAGCCTCCGCGTGCTGGCGACCACTCAAAGCATAGAACCGGCTGGGTCCACCTCTACCTCGAGCTCCACCCCTAACTGCACCACACCCCGCTGGAGCTGGAGGACGCCTTGAAGATGTGGCGACTAAAGAACCGGATGACTGAGCAAAACCCCTACCCCTGCCCTGACTGGGCGCACGACAATCCCGCTGAATATGACCTCTCACTCCACACCCGTAGCACATCGGGAGATCCAGATAACAAGACTCGGTATGGAACCTCCCACACTTAGGGCATGGAGACCTCCCCTGCTGCTGGAACCTCCCTCCTGGGCGACCTAACTGATGGGGTCTCCTACTGTCTGATCCTGGTCCCCAGCGACTGCTCTGCTAGAAACGGTGCACTGATGGCGGTGCACTGGCTGAGGACTATGCATAGGACTAGGATGGCACTGATGACCCTCTCCCATGAACTGGTCTCCCTCCTCAAACTAAACTCCTCGAGTGGCCCGCTGACCGGGACCTGCTGCTACTCTCTCTCTATGACCTTATCTTCAATTTCTTAGCCTCTGTAGCCTGGGCGAATCCCACAATCTTCCCATATTTATGTCTGAGTGCAAGGCAGCTGTAGCAGCTTCATTCACAACCGAGGGACTAAGGCCCTGAACGAAACGTCGAACCCTGACATCCATAGTCGACACCAAGTGAGGAGCATATTTAGACAACCGCACGAACTCCATGTGTTACTCCCACAAACTCATATTACCCTGCTTGAGGACCTCAAACTCCATAGCACGGGCTTCCACAGTCTCGGCAGGCAGGAAGTGATCCATGAACTCGTCTCATCTAACCGGAGGACTTCCCTCCCCACGGGAACCCTCCCACATCTCGAACCAGGAATATGCTGCTCCCCTCAGCCTGTACGAAGCTGACTCAATCCCCTCTGTCTCTATAGCCTTCATCACCCAAAGGGTCGTGTACATCTCATTAAGAAAATCCTATGGATCGGCCTCTGGATCTGTACCTGAGAACTCTGGAGGGGCCAACCGTAGAAACTAGTTGACTCTGGAGCCGGCGAAATCTCCCTGTCCACTGGAGAACGCAGGGGTAGCATGAGATCTTTGGGCCTGAGCGGCCACCAACTGAGTCAACAAATGAATAGCTCCTCTGAGGTCCCCATCGGACATACCGGGACCGAAAGCTGGAACTGTAGAGGGGTCATGAATATCAGCGGGAGAGATTTCAGCACCCTCAGCCGCTGCAGGAACAGGAACGCTTTGATCCGGAATAGAAAGGTCAGGTAGATTCAAGGTCGGGGAGTCACTCTCACCCGCACTATCTGGTAAAGAATTCACAACCACACCCGGGGTGGCATTGGCCTCAAGGCCGAGTTGAGCTCTCTTCTTTGGTGCCATTACTGAAAATTTTGGAACAAAGCACGAATTAGGCAAGGATATTTTCACTTTGCGATTCACCGCACGATATAGAATAACAATGAAAGGGTAATTTCCTATATGTCCATGTAGCCCCCTAATTATAGATGTGGTCGACAACACACCGATAAGAAGGGCTCTACTAGACACGGCTCCGAGAGATCCTAGGACTCTTTTAAAAACCTTAGGCTCTGATACCAAGTTTGTCACGCCCCAAAATCGAGGGACGAGACCGGTGCCTAATCGGGCGAAACCAGTCAAGCGGACCTGGATTGCCTTTCCTGCCTAACGTATTACCCCACGTTCATAACATACATTATTTCATGTGAGTTAGACGATTTTAGTTTCAAAGTACATTTTACAACATATCTCCATTTGTTTCCTCTTTTAACATTTGAACGATTGATATTCAAACATACATAATACATACATAACTTTCCAACATGATCCACGGTTCCGAGTACGTACTGTTACTACCCAAAAATACATATATACACCCAAATCATGTCTACGGAGCCTCTACGAATACTAGGGATTTTACATAACTTGCCGGTAACAAGGCCCCGGCTATACCTTTACAACATAAACAAAATAGGGTGGTATCATCCACACACGGCCCCGAGGAGAAGAGAGGCTCACCACAACTGTTGTAGAGATGAAGAGGAGGTACCACTAACGGCGGGCTGAGCTACCTGCTATGGAACCACCTACATCCATATAAAAGATGTAGCCCCCCGGCAAGGGACGTTAGTACTGTGGAATAGAACTAGTATCTATGAACAAACTTTATCCCAAGTACAATCAACCAATACACAGATAAGAAAAAGGACAGTAATAGGACCAACAATCAAAACACACCGAAAGAGACAATCAAAGTCAACAATTTTACAATCTCTCCTTTTTCCCTTTCCAACACACCATATTCACGAGTTTCATCAATTTCATATCAATAGTGATAAAGATAACTTTTCCACCCTTATTACCTCGGCCACCCTTATTACTTCAGCCACCCTTATCACCATAACCCACACCTTATTACTTCGTGTTGCGGCGCGCAACCCAACCCCGCCTGACAATTTATATTTCATAACACACCACCAATAATTTCATCACAACAGCAACAACAACAAACAATTTCATTATAAGAGCTTTCCTTTCAAGGATCACAAATTCAACAACAACACCAAACAATTTCATCATATGGGCCTTCCTTTCAAGGATCACAAATTCACATTTAACAATTCATTTTCTTGGGCTCAAGGCATCCCAAACTTTCATCAAGCAACAATTTATGCACAAGGTGTTGTCATAACCGTTCAACTTATTTACAATGCTTCATATCAATTACTTTAAACACTACCATCTTTGCACATAATAAGGTAGGCACGCCAAGTCACAATTCAAAATCTTATCTAACATAGTGGGGTAGCAATCAACTAGACAGTCAATTCACATATTTTCATATAAGTACACATACCGTATGCTTACCACAACAAGAGGGATTATACAAGGGTTAAAGTTAGCCATACATACCTGGAGTCGGAATCCCTTTTTAACTTTTACTCACAAATCATCGAACTGACTAGTACCGTCAATCTAGTTCACAATTAAACATATTCAACTTAGAATTGGAAATCATGCATACAATCCGGACTCTCTTAAGCATTTTGCCGAACACTATGTGACCCCATTATATTACCAACCCCGTCTTTGTGAAATTTACCCCAACCCACTCCTTCTTACTAGATTAACACAATTATTAAACATGCATGCAAGGTCTTAGTTAGTATTTTCAAGAATTAATTCATGCTAATCCTCCCTTTGTTTAAAATCAAAAAATTAATGGAAAAAGGGTTGGGAACCATTACCTGCTAGAATGAGGAAGAAAGATATTACTCGAAATATCAGGCCTGAGGGACTTTGAAAAATCAAATTGATGTAAGAACCACTTTCTCTCTCAAGAAATCTCCTTTCCTTCTCTCTATTGTGTTCAGAAAACTGGTTAAAATGAAGGGGTGGGGTGTTTTAATGAACTGGGGGTCGGGTTTTAAAATTAGAAAAATTAAGAGCCCGACATAAGAATGCGGTCAGGAATGTGATCGCATTCCTGGCATGCGGTCCGCAGAGACGACCGTAGAATGGACCTCCAGGTGGGCCAAAATTGAAAACAATCTGCCCAGGTATGCGACCACTATGCGGTCCGCATTCACGTTATGTGATCGCATAGTGGGTCGCATAACCTCCCTCACAAAATCAAAGGGCAAGAATGTGACAATTATGCGGTCCGTAGAACCAAAATGCGATCGCATAAGAGACCACATAGTTGTCCTCAAATTGGGCAGTGATTCTGACCATGTATGCGACCACTATGCGGTCCGCATACACGTTATGCGATCGCATAGTGCGTCGCATAACACCCAATTTCTGGAAAATTTATTCTTTTAAATTCCAGGGTACTTTTACACAAATAGGTCCGTTTTTAAAGATTTCTACAGTTATAACAACTTGGGGACTTATTCAGGCATTATCTTAAACAAGAAATTTTACGGGTCCTTACAATGCAATTGATGAACAATGTGTTTCAGCCTTACCATGATTCGTTCTTCATTGTATTCATTGATGACATCCTGGTTTATTCCTGTAGCCAGGAAGAACATGCTCGGCATTGGAGAGTGGTGTTACAGAGGTTAGGGTGGAGAAACTTTATGCAAAATTCTCCAAGTGTGAGTTTTGGCTTGATTCGGTAGCTTTCTTGGGGCACGTTGTGTCTAGTGAGGGTATTCAGGTAGATCCGAAGAAGATTGAGGCGGTGCAGAGTTGGCCTAGACCGTCCTCAGCTACAGAGATTAGGTGTTTCCTTGGTTTGGCGGGATATTACCGTCGCTTTGTGAAAGGATTCTCTTCTATTGCTTCGACTTTGACCAGACTGACCCAGAGAGGTGCTCCATTCAAATGGTCCGATGAGTGTGAGGGGAGCTTTCAGAAGCTCAAGTCAGCATTGACCACATCTCCGGTTTTGGTTTTGCCTACTGGTTTGGGTTCTTATACAGTTTATTGTGATGCTTCTAGAGTTGGTTTGGGAGCGGTATTGATGCAGGACGGTAGGGTGATTGCATACGCATCGAGATAGTTGAAGGTGCACGAGAAGAATTACCCAGTGCACGATCTTGAGTTAGCTGCCATTGTCCATGCCTTAAAGATTTGGCGGCATTACTTGTATGGGGTGCAGCGTGAGATTTTCACTGATCATCATAGCTTGCAGTATCTGCTGAGGCAGAAGGACTTGAATTTGTGTCAGAGGAGGTGGTTAGAACTTCTCAAGAACTATGACTTAACTATTTTGTATAATCCGGGAAAGGCCAATGTAGTGGCCGATCCCTTGAGTCGCAGAGCCGAGAGTTTGAGGAGTCTAGCTTACCTTCCAGCAGCAGAGCGACCTTTAGCACTTGATGTTCAGGCTTTAGCGGGTCAATTGGTGAGATTGGATTTTTCAGACCCTCTGCGGGTATTAGCTAGCATGGCTTCCCGGTCATCTCTTTATGATCAGATTAAAGCTCGGCAATATGATGATCCGCATTTGTTAGTACTTCAGGATAGGGTCCGTCGGGATGATGCCATGGATGTTACTATTGGTGATGACGTAGTTATGAGGATGCATGGCCGTATTTGCGTGCCAACGTGGATGTATCAGGACTTGAAACAATAGTATTGGTGAAGGCGGATGAAGAGAGATATTGTTGAGTATGTAGCACGGTGTCTCAACTTCCAGCAGTTTAAGTATGAGCACCAGAGACCAGGTGGATTACTTCAGAGGTTAGATATTCCGGAGTGGAAGTGGGAGCGGATCACTATGGACTTTGTAGTTGGGATTCCACGGACTTCGAAGGGTTTTGATGCTATTTGGGTCATTGTGGATAGATTGACCAAGTCCGCGCACTTCATTCCTGTCAGCTCTACTGATACTTTAGAGCGGTTAGCTGGTATTTACATTAAGGAGATTGTTCGGTTGCATGGAGTTCTGGTTTCTATTATTTCTGACAGAGGTACTCGATTCACATCTCAGTTTTGGAGGGCCGTACAGAGAGTTATGGGTACTAAGGTAGAGTTGAGCACAACATTTCATCCTCAGACCGACGGGCAATCGGAGAGGACTATTCAGATTTTGGAGGATATGTTACGTGCTTGTGTGATTGATTTTGTTGGTTCATGGGATCAGTTTCTGGCACTAGCGGACTTTGCATATAATAACAACTACCAGTTTAGGAATTCAGATGGCCTCGTATGAGGCTTTATATGGTAGGAGGTGTAGATCTCTGGTTGGTTGGTTCGAGCCTGGTGAGGCTAAGTTGTGGGGCACAGATTTGATTCAGGATGCTTTGGAGAAGGTGAAGTTGATTCAGGAGAGACTTTGCACGGTGCAGTCTAGGCAAAAGAGTTATCCGGACCGGAAGATCCAGGATGTGTCATTTATGGAAGGTGATAAGGTATTGCTGAAGGTATCACCCATGAGGGGTGTTATAAGGTTCGGAAAGAGAGGAAAGTTGAGTCATCGGTTTATTGGTCCGTTTGAGGTGCTTCAGAAGGTTGGAGAGGTGGCTTATATACTTGCCTTGCCACCCAGCTTGTCGAGAGTTCATCCGGTGTTTCATGTGTCGATGATCAGGAAGTATGTTGGTGACCCGTCTCATGTGTTATATTTCAACATAGTTCATCTCGAGGATGATATGTCATATGAGGTCGAGCCAGTAGCAATTTTGGCTCGCGGGGTCAGAAATTTGTGGTCCAAGGATATAGCTTCATTGAAAGTAAAGTGGAGAGGTCAGCTAGTGGAGGAGGCTACTTGGGAGACCGAGCGGGAGATGCAGAGCAGATATCCTCACTTGTTTGAGACTCCGGGTATGTTTCTAGACCCGTTTGAGGACGAACGTTTGTTTAAGAGGGGGAGAATGTAATGACCCGGTCTGTCGTTACGTACAACCTGCATTATAATTACTGTATTGACTTGTAATAGGTTGGTTATAATGTTATTGATGTGTTAGAGTTGCTAGGCTTGAAATCGAAATGGTTGTAGTGAGAGTTTAGCCATTTAGTCTTTAAAAATAGCCTTCAAGTTGAAAAAGTCAACTGAGAGTTGACTTATTGGTAAACGACCTCGGAATGCAGATTTTATCGCTCGGATAGCTTCGTTAGGTGATTTGGAACTTAGGAGTGAGTTCATAATAAGTTTGTGATGTCCGGTGTAGAGTTAGGCTTGAATTGGCGAAAGTTAGTTTTTGGCGATTTCTGGTCGGCAGTAGAAAATAGGCTATCGGGGTCGGAATAAAATTCTGGAAGTTGGAACAGGTTCTTAATGTCATTTTGGATATGTCTGCAAAATTTCAGGTCAATCGGAGTTGTTTTGGATAGTTTCGACATCGTTGGTAGATTTTAGAAATATCAAAGTTCTTAGGCTTGAATCCGATGTGATTTTGGTGTTTTGAGGTTATATTTAGTGTTTTCAGAGTGCAACTAAGTTTAAATGATCAATGTGTTGGTAAATTTGGTTGGGGTCTCGAGGTGCTCGGGATCGATTTCAGATGGTTAACGGGAAGTTCAGAGTTGAAAAAGTGCAGCAAACAGCTGCTGGTGTTTTCCTACAGTGATTTCTGCACCTACGAAAGTTTGACCGCAGGTGCGGGTCCGCAGGAGCGAGCAGGACTCCGCAGGTGCGAGATTGGCCAGCCCAGGGAAGGTCGCAGGTGCGATTAGCGAGACCGCAGGTGCGAGAAATTAGGCGCAGGTGAGGAACCCCTGGACAGAAAGTATAAATTAAAACCCTTCGCGACCATTAAACCTGTTAACACCATCTTTGAACGAGAAAAGAGCTTGAAGGCTATTTTGAAGAGGGGAAATCAGTATTCTTCATAGAGGTAAGTATTTTGGACCCTAAAACTCGATTATATGTGATTAAGGAACAAAATACCAACGTCTAATTCATGAAAATCAGTAGAAAAAGATAGAGTTAGGGCTTGAGATTATGAGACCTTTAGGAGGTGATTTGAGGGGTCAAACGAACTTCGATTTTAGCATTCTTTATTTGTATGGACTCGTGAGATGATGAAGAATATTTTGGTATAAAATTTGTCGAATTCCGAGACGCGGGATCGGGGGTCGGGTTTTGGCTAAATTCGGGTTTTATGCTAAAATTAGTACTTTTCAATTGGAATTCATTCCATTAGCATGATTTGATGGTCTTCGTAGATTTGGGGCATTCGGAAGTTGATACGAGAGGCAAGCGGGTTGCAGAGTAGCTTTTCGAGCTAGTTTGAGGTAAGTAATGTCTTTAAATCCTGTCATGAGGGTATGAAACCCCAGACCTGGCATCCTTTCACGGATTTTGGAATGCAAAGATTGGAACTTTTGAAATATATTCCCTATTTAGGAAACTATTGAGTTGCGAAATCGATTTTTAAGCCTATGCTTAATAGTATTGATATATTTTGATATGATTTGGGATGTAAGCCATGTTTGGGGCCTAGTGCCGATCTGTTTACCCCTCGGGGGCTATTTTTATTATTTTCTTGACTTGATATGTTATGATTTTCACTCAGTCTTTTCTTGATGATTGTTTTGACACTCAGAGTATTTTGATATTATTTCTTTAAAATAAAATACTATTTTTGGGTCAAGAACCCGGTGTAATGATGGCTCGAGTGGAATGTTGAGAGTGTCTGACTGAGTGAGGCCGCGGGCCAATATTGTGAGGATGTTATGATATGAGAGAGGCGGAGGGCCAATATTGTGAGTGATTATGCCATGATGTGGCTTGTATAGCACTTGGGCTATAGGAGCCCCTCCGTAGTCTGTACACACCCCCAGTGAGCGCAGGTACCTACTGAGTGCGAGTGATGTTGCCCGCAGGGATGATACTGAGTGACGGTGAGGTCGCCCGCTGGGCTGATATTGAGTGACGGTGAGGTCGGCCGTTGGGCTGATACTGAGTGACGGTGAGGTCGCCCTCTGGGTTGATACTGAGTGACTATGAGGTTGCCCGCTGAGCTGATACTGAGTGATGGTGAGGTGCTGAGGGAAATGTTATGAGAGATTATTATGGGCCGAGGGCCAGTTTTACGATGATATTTACTGAGTTTTGACTATGATTCACTTCATTTTTCAAATCGATTTTACTGAGAGTTTTAGTGAGAAATATTTGAAAACATACTTGTTTCAAGGGATTTTTGGGAAACTGGTTTTCTATATTATGTATACTATATTGAGACTTGATGTTTTACTATTTTGTGGATTGGTGTATCTGTGTTGTGTGTTTCATATACTTCAGACTGTGATTTATTTTCATACTATTGAGTTGGAGTACTCACCATTACTCCCTGAACCCCTGTGTGCAGATCCAGGGACTAGTGCGGAGCAGTAGCCATCTTTGTTCGTTAGCAGTATCTTTACGTCATTTCGAGGTAGCTGCCCAGCATCCGCAGCTTCTCCATTTTCCTTCCTTTATTAGTATTAATATTTATTTCATAGACATTGTTTAAGACATTAGCAGAGTTAGTTTCATTTCTTAGATGCTCGTGACCATGTTGACTCCAGTCTTGGGAGGTTTGCTTAGACTTTTAGATTATTATGGGGATGCAAAGACTTAATGAAATTATTTATACTATGTTTGTTGTTTGTTATTGATTTGGGAAATGTTATAGTAGAACGAATGGGTAGTTATGTGATGGTTGGCTAGCCTAGTTCCACGATAGGCACCATCACGACCTGTTAGGAATTGGGGTCGTGACAATCATCCATTTAAACAACAAGCCCTTTTCATTCACTATCAAAATAATGTGAAGGAAGCTTACAGAAACACCGAAATTTAAAAAAAAACACAAAAAACCAACCCTCGAGCAACAAACCCGGAAATTTAAACAAAAACACAAAAAATAACCCAGAAATTTAAACAAAAACAAATTAAAAAAGCTGCTAAAAATTAAGCCTTCAACACCTACACGAGTTAAGATATCAAACTAGATTAGCGATGGCCAATATGCATACTTAACTGCAACAAAGAACAAGAAATTGAAAATCAAAACTCGAAAGGAGAGAGTTGTTTACCGATTTTCAGATTTGGAGAAACTGTTGATGGATTAATTAGCATGCCGCCTCTGTTATTGAGCCTGGAGTCCAAAATTAAGCATTCCAATTAACGATTATCAGATTTGGATCGTTATTTCAGATATAAAAAATAAGGACAGAATTAATGACTGTAACAATAGATATAACTGTTACCATAGATTGATTTATTGCTACGGTTATACAAAACGTTGCCATAGATACCTCTATCGGAATGGTTTTAAGACTATTGCAACGGTTGGGTTGCGAAGTGTCCCGGTAGTTCCAATAATTTTTTGTAATGGTTAAAACCGTAACAATACACCATCTATAGCAACGGTTACTAATCCGTAGCAATAAAAAGCGTTGTCATAGCTCCATTTTCTAGTAGTGATGATTTTGTCAAGAACAACGAAGAAAGTGTCACGACCCCAAATCCTAAAAGGTCGTGATGGCGCCTATCGTAGAACTAGGCTAGCCAACCATCACATAACTACACACTTAATATCAGCATAGCAAGTATGAAAATTTTATAAGTCTTTAAACAAATATAAAATAATCCACTGTCTAAACAATTCCCGCAGGACTGGAGTCAACATAGTCACGAGAATCTAAGAAATAAAACTAACTCTGCTAATGTCATAAACAATGTCTAGGAATCAAATACTAAGTACTATATGAAGAAGGGAAGTGGAGAAGCTGCGGACGCTGGACAGCTACCTCGAAATCTCGTAAATGCTGCTGATAACGAGCGAATATGGCTACTGCTCCGCACTAGTACCTTGATCTGTACACAGAGGTACACGGAGTAATGATGAGTACACCAACTCAGTAGTAATGAAAATAAATCACAGTCTGAAGAATAAGAAACACACAACATAATTACACCAATCCACAAAACAGTAAAATACCACGGTTCAAATAAGTGTATATAAGTTCAAACCAGTTTCCGTAAAATTCTTTAAAACAAGTATATTTTCCAGTATTTCTCGGTAAAACTCTCAAAATATCAGTTTGAAAAATGAAGTGAATCATGGTCAAAACTCAATAAAATATCATCATATATTTGCCCCTCAGGCCATAATCATCACTCGTAAATATTCCCTCAGCACCTCACCATCTCTCCGTAACAGTCACTCAGCACCTCACAATCACTCATGCCTCCCAATCACTCTTCACTCGGTACTCGGCTCGCTCAGTAGGTACCTGCGCTCACTGGGGTGTGTACAGACTCCGGAGGGGCTCCTTTAGCCCAAGCGCTGTAAATAAGCCAAATCATGGCATCAATCACTCTTAGGCACTCGGCCTCTCTCATATCATAACACCCTTACAATATAGGCTCATGGCACCACTCAGTCAGACACTCTCAATATGCCACTCGGGCCATAAATATACCGGGTTCTCGACCCAAAAAGAGTATTTCATTTTTAAGAAATAATATCAACATACTCTGAGTGTCAAAACAATTATCAAGAAGGACTGAGTGAAAAATCATAACATATCAAGTGAGGAATATCAGTAAAATAGCCCCTAAGGGGTTAAACAGATCGGCACTAGGCCCCAAACATGGCTTACAGCCCAAATATATCAAAAATATATCAATACTATTAAGCATAGGCTTTAAAAGCGATTTCGCAACTCAATAGTCGCCTAAAAAGGAATATATTTCCAAATTCCCAATTTGTGCACTCCAAAACCGTGAAAGGATGCAAAGTCCGGGGTTTCATACCCTCAGGACAGGATTTAAAGACATTACTTACCTCGAACTAGCCCGAAAAGCTACTCTGCAACACGCTTGCCTCTCGAATCAACTTCCGAGTGCTCCAAATCTACCAAGTTCAGATTTTTATCATCAAATTATGCTAAAGGAATGAATTCCAATTGAAAAATATCGATTTTAAGCACAAAACTCGAAATCAGTCAAAACCCGACCCTCAGGCTCGCGTCTCGGAATTCGACAAACTTTATACCAAAATGTTCTTCATCATCTCACGAGTCTGTACATATAAAGAACTCGAAACTCGGAATTCGTTTGACCCCTCAAATCATCCCTAGAATGTCTAATAATCTCAAGCCCTAACTCTACCTTTTTCTACTGATTTTCATGAATTAAACACTGATATTTTGTTCCTTAATCACAAATAATCGAGTTTTAGGGTTCAAACAATGATTTTCTCTCTTCAAAATCGCCTCAAAGCTCTTTTCCCCTTCAAAAATGGTGTAAAAGGGTTTAATGGTCGTGGAGGGTTTATTTAAATATTGTTCACGCATTTTACTGTTCACCCGAGTTACTGTTCACCCGAGTATTGTGCACCCGAGTTATTGTTCACCCGAGTTACTGTTCATGCTGCTGTGAAAAAATGCAGCAGCTTTTCTTCTAGTCTAAATTGATCCGCTAACCTTTCGAAATCCACCCAAGGCTCTCGAAAATCTCAACAAATATACCAACACGCCCCATAACAACATTCTAACTTAGTCGAGCCTTCGAAACACCAAAAAAATATCAAAATACCAAAATCACATCAAATTCAAGCCTATGAACTTTGAAATTCCTAAATTCCACCAACGACGTCAAAACTATCCAAAACAACTCCGATTGACCTGAAATTCTGCAGACATATCCAAAATGACATTACAAACCTGTTCCAACTGTCGGAATTCTATTCCGACCCTGTTAGCCTATTTTTCACTGCCGATCAGAAATTGCCAAAAACTAACTTTCGCCAATTCAAGCCTAATTCTACACCGGACATCACAAAAATATTCCGAACACACACCTAAGTCCAAATCACCTAACGAAGCTATCCAAGCCATAAAATCAGTATTCCGAGGTCGTTTACCAATAAGTCAACTCTCGGTTGACTTTTCTAACTCTAAAACTACTTTTAGAGACTAACTGTCTTAACTTCTTCTATAATCATTCCAAACCCGAGCCAACCAACTCCAACTCGTCCTAAACAGTATAACCAGTGCATGATAAGGCAATAACAATAATAAAGATGCAGATTCTACGAAACGACTGGTCAGGTCGTTACATTCTCCCCCACTTAAACACACGTGCGTCCTCGAACGTGCCTAGAGTTGTTCCAAACACCACCAAAATTGCCGTGTAACCTACCATGCACATATTCGGAGATGATTCCACATCACCCTGACCCATATAGGTCCGATAGAGCCACACATATGAAATTTCGAAATCCAATCTTGAACCATAAACCTTAGAACTACATTTTCACTTCTGAATCAATTTACAAGCTCAAAATCCCACAACTATAACTGAATAAGTCTGAGCACACTGTAACAAGTCATATCCATAACCCAAGATGAAATACCATGATACTCTGCATGACTCAAGCACTCATATTGATAATTCCTAATCACAATGGCCGCTCAAAACAACCCAAAACTGGTGCATATCCTCTTATCAAGCAATGTCTCGCTCTAACACTCCCATATATTGTCGATGATGAAAGAAGCACGTAGAAACCAATAACCATTAGTCCGATCAATATCAATAGAATCCAGATCCATAACTCGTGCACTCAATAACAACATCCCAAGAGCTTAATTCATAAAATAGAATATTCACACGAGAGGACTATCCTGCCATTAACAATTACTATCATAGCATCATGCTAAAATCCTGGCACACACCGTAAAATAGGAACACACGTATCTGACACCAAGGAGAATACCTCTACATAACTCTATTACAATGCGTAATCCCATCCAAATGCTGGTTCACATGAAATACTTCAAGCCATCTTGTTCGGAATCAATAACCATGCGAAATTCGACATCAAGTACTCAAAGTGCATTGCCATAACCACGGGGAAATCGGGCGATACCATGCCACCCGAACCAGAAAGAACATCACCAATACATCTCAATCCTGCAACACCCAATTACTTACCTTACCCAAATCTCGCTATAAAGCCCGATAGAACCGCACCCTATGCACATATAACCAACGATCACCACTCCTCGAAACACCGAAAGGCAACTCATAGATCATACCAAAACACGAATAAGCTCAATGACAATCGAATGGTACATCCCTCAACCATAGCAATTCGGAGTCAACAATTTTGACCTGTTGCAGAACACACGCCCATACTAGGCCTATCAATAACTCTAAATCATCTCTGGCCACCCACAACAGATAGATAACTCCCCAAAAGTTCACTATGACTGAGTCATGGCACATAGATAACACCTGACTAACTTTGCTCGCATCTTCACGGTCTACAACCACAAAATAACCTGTTCATGAGAACTCCCAGTCTCGAAATCCATAAAGCGCACCAATCACCGTATCGGATCCCACCTGCACCACTCGAATATATAACATGTCTCCAATACTCAATCATTCCACGGGGGATACCCCTATAATTCTTCTGTGCCCTTAAGCAAACTCGAATATCAACAGTCGATCCAACAAGAGAGCGTCGCAATACTAATGAAGCAACCTTAACTCCACACATTGCCCTTTCTGAAATGTATACCCTCATCAAGTCACACCAATTAGTAATATCATCTACCTAGTTGTCCAAATCTGCCGATGCTGTCTAAGAATTTCACATATGAAATTTCTCAACTCTACACTACATACCGCATACACCGTGCAATCCTATGATAAATATGAGAACTTCATGATCCCTTCCTATCCACAAGCAACTACGTACCCAAGAACTTTCCATTTGACCCCATCTAAAAGCAAAATCACTATACATCACTTGGCCCTCACGCCAATAGAAAATATACACATCTAACCGTGGTAGAAACCATCCAGAACTCTCTGAATCCCATTAGTACAACACCAAACCGGCAGGACTGAATCCTTCTAACTCAACCACGATACGCATGCCACCAAATCCCAAGAGAATTTCTAAGAAACACCTGTAACAATTCATTACTTCATAACACCCACATAACTAATCATATCCCTCGTCATCCCGATCCGACCTTACTACCAAGTTGTCCTATTTATTCAAGTTCCTTCTGACTTACCTTCGAATTGATACTTTTCCTTGCCATGATACCGAAATTCTTAATCCAGACTCACCACATGAAACCCGAGCATACAATAGACCGTCTTAGGCTCATAAGCCGCTGAATACTCTCTCAAGTATTCCCCAAAGGAACCACATTAGAACTACTTACCCTGAAGAGACTTCCTGCGAATTTAAAGTCATTACCTTCTCTTTCCTGATACTGATGTGTAAAATCCATAATAAGGTAGAAATGCTACAAGTCTTGACACCCTCCAATGTAAATCTCGGTTCTAGCATAATACACACCTCGAAGATTCCCAATTGCTATACATAACCTTGAATCCATCAGAACCATTCTTGAGAGTCATCCACTCTACGCAAATCACCATTACACTGATCAAGCAGACATAACCACTTGACACCGTTGCAACCCACATACTAGGAAAGTAATCCACGCATTTGAAGCAACTAGCAACTCATACACTGCACACACTACACTTTTCACAATTACAACTCAATCGTTCAATAAAGCCCATTTACCCGAAGAGTACATTACAACCGGTATCGAAATATTTCCATTACTCGAGTCATTCATAGACTCCACATTTGCAAGTCATAACTGATTCACCAATATACACCGAACCGAAACCAATACCATACATAATCGTGCACTCAACTTATCATTAACAGACTCCCCCACTAGGATCAAAGCCAAATACCAAGACAAACAATAACTCACGATGCCCATACACTATCACTGCCACCATATTGTGGTGAGATTCAACTAAAACCTTCACACGCTCATATGATCCATACCATCTAATGTATCAAATCATCTGCAAACCTAGCATTCACCACTATAGTAATCATGCCAACTTCCACAAACGATCTAAACTCAAATTACAACCTATATCAATTACTGGCAAGGAGTAGTTACTATAAAACCATCTAAGGATAACACAACCTCATTACACCCCGCGCTAGATAGCCCCCCCTGCTTAACCTCAAACTGATATCATCTCTATACCCTTCCAAAGGTCATAGTTATTATTCGATCACTTCATCTTCCTGCATTAAAACACAACCAATGCCTATCCCCGAGGCATCAAGATACGCAGTATAAAACTCGAAGTTGATGGCAGAACTAACACCGGAGCCATGGTCAAAGAAATCTAGAGCTTTTGGAAGCTCTGCCCACACTTGTCCGACCACACGGATACCCTCAATGGACACCACGTGACCCAACAATGCTGTTGAACTGAGCCAAAACTCACACTTGGAGAACTTCGCACAAAGCTTCTCCTCCCTATATCCTTGTAATACCATCATCAAATGCTGAGTATGCTACCCCTAACTACGAGAGTACGCCAGGTTGCTATCAATGAATACAATAACGAAGGAGTATAATTACGGCTGGAATACACTGTTAATCAAATGCATGAACGTTGCTGGGATATCGATCAGCCCAAGGGACACCACCAGAAACTCAGAACATAATAGGAAAATCCAGCTCACTTAACAACTAAGCTATACGATAGGTCCCTCAATACACTCACAACTCGAGGTCATATTCTAACTCACGACAAAAGTCAAATACACAATGGTTCTTGCTATCTCCTGCCAATTCATTTTGTCACCCTCAAACAACCTGAACACATCTAACCATCATATCACACTCGTCATGAAGTCATCTAGTCACCAAATCCCATCAATAAGAGCACAAACGGGCATATAAGTCCCAAATGCACGGCTCACAGACAATCGAAATCTCAGCACTCAAGCCACAAAATAAAAGTCTGGCCTCAAGTCCTCCATCCTGGCCCATTATCAACATGCTAAAATAGCCTCTCGCACCTCACCCATGGAAATCACAAGCCGTGGATACACAGATGATACTGAGTGCTCGCGTGCGCATTCGAATACATGAAAAGGATTTAAGGAATTACGCTTTTGGCTGAATAAAATGGATTCGCACGACAAGAATTCAAGAATGTGAGATTTTTCCTAAGGGTTCTGCAGCCTCTCGAAGATAATTACAGATGTCTCCGTGCCGATCCGCAAGACTCTACTAAACCTGCTCATGACCGTTGAGTCCTATGTAACCTAGTGCTCGGATACCAACTTGTCACGACCCCAAATCCTAAGAGGCCGTGATGGCGTCTATCGTGGAACTAGGCTATCCAACCATCACATAACTACACACTTAGTTTAATCAAATATCGCAATATCATTTAATATCAGAATAGCAAGTATGAAAATTTCCTAAGTCTTTAAACAAATATAAAATAATCCACTGTCTAAATAATTCCCCCAGGACTGGAGTCAACATGGTCACGAGCATCTAAAAAATAAAACTAACTCTGCTAATGTCATAAACAATGTCTAGGAATCAAATACTAAGTACAATACGAAGAAGGGAAGTGGAGAAGCTGCGGACGCTGGACAGCTACCTCGAAATCTCGTAAATGCTGCTGATAACAAGCGAATATGGCTACTGCTCCGCACTAGTACCTGGATCTGTACACAGAGGTACATGGAGTAATGATGAGTATGCCAACTCAGTAGTAATGAAAATAAATCACAGTCTGAAGAATAAGAAACACACAGCATAATTACACCAATCCACAAAACAATAAAATACCACGGTTCAAATAAGTGTATATAAGTTCAAACCAGTTTCTGTAAAATTCTTTAAAACAAGTATATTTTCCAGTATTTCTCGGTAAAACTCTCAAAATATCAGTTTGAAAAATGAAGTGAATCATGGTCAAAACTCAATAAAATATCATCATACAACTGCCCCTCGGGCCATAATCATCACTCGTAAATATTCCCTCAATACCTCACCATCTCTCCGTAACAGTCACTCAGCACCTCACAATCACTCATGCCTCCCAATCACTCGTCACTCGGCACTCGCACTTAGTAGGTACCTACGCTCATTGGGGTGTGTACAGACTCCGGAGGGGCTCCTTCAGCCCAAATGCTATAGATAAGCCAAATCATGGCATCAATCACATTCAGGCACTCGACCTCTCTCATATCATAACATCCTCACAATATAGGCTCTCGGCCTCACTCAGTCAGACACTTTCAATATGCCACTCGGGCCATAAATATACCGAGTTCTCGACCCAAAAATAGTATTTCATTTTTAAGAAATAATATCAACATACTCTGAGTGTCAAAACAATTATCAAGAAAGATTGAGTGAAAAATCATAACATATCAAGTGAGGAATATCAGTAAAATAGCCCCCAAGGGGTTAAACAGATCGGCACTAGGCCCCAAACATGGCTTACAACCCATATATATCAAAAATATATCAATACTATTAAACATAGGCTTTAAAAGCGATTTCGCAACTCAATAGTCGCCTAAAAAGGAATATATTTCCAAATTCCCAATTTGTGCACTCCAAAACCGTGAAAGGATGCAAAGTTCGGGGTTTCATACCCTGAGAACAGGATTTAAAGACATTACTTACCTCGAACTAGCCCGAAAAGCTACTCTGCAACAGGCTTGCCTCTCGAATCAACTTCCGAGTGCTCCAAATTTACCAAGTTCAGATTTTTATCATTAAATTATGCTAAAGTAATGAATTGCAATTGAAAAATATCAATTTTAAGCACAAAACCCGAAATCAGTGAAAACTCGACCCCCGGGCCTGCGTTCTCAGAACTCGATAAACTTTATACCAAAATGTTATTCATCATCTCACGACTCCGTACATATAAAGAACTCAAAAATCGGAGTTTGTTTGACCCCTCAAATCATCCCTAGAAGGTCTCATAATCTCAAGCCCTAACTCCACCTTTTTCTACTGATTTTCATGAATTAAACACTGATATTTTGTTCCTTAATCACAAATAATCGAGTTTTAGGGTCCAAAATCCTTACCTCAATGAAGAACAATGATTGTCTCTCTTCAAAATCGCCTCAAAGCTCTTTTCCCGTTCAAAAATAGTGTAAAAGGGTTTAATGGTCGCAGAGGGTTTATTTAAATATTGTTCACGTGTTTTACTATTCACCCTGAGTTACTGTTCACCGGAGTACTGTTTACCCGAGTTATTTTCACCCGAGTACTGTTCACCTGAGTTACTGTTCATCCGAGTACTGTTCACCCGAGTTACTGTTCATCCGAGTTACTGTTCATCCGAGTTACTGTTCGTCCGAGTTACTGTTCATGCTGCTGTGAAAAAATGTAGCAGCTTTTCTTCTAGTCTAAATTGATTCGTGAACCTTTCGAAATCCACCTGAGGCCCTCGGAAATCTCAACAAATATACTAACACGTCCTATAACATCATTCGAACTTAGTCGAGTCTTCGAAACACCATAAAAAACATCAAAACACCAAATCACATCAAATTCAAGCCTATGAACTTTGAAATTCCTAAATTTCACCAACGACACCGAAACTATCCAAAACAACTATGATTGACCTGAAATTCGGCAAACATATCCAAAATGACATTACGAGCCTGTTTCAACTGTCGAAATTCCATTCCGACCACGATAGTCTATTTTCCACCGCCGACCGAAAATCGCCAAAAACTAACTTTCGCCAATTCAAGCTTAATTCTACACCGGACATCACAAAAATATTCCGGACACACTCCTAAGTCCAAATCACCTAACGAAGCTATCCGAGCCATAAAATCCGCATTCCGAGATCGTTTACCAATAAGTCAACTCTCGGTTGACTTTTCTAACTCTAAAGCTACTTTTAGAGACTAAGTGTCTTAATTTCTTCTATAATCATTCCTAACCCGAGCCAACCAACTCCAACTCGTCCTAAACAGTATAACCAGTGCATGATAAGGCAATAACAGTAATAAAGATGCAGATTCTACGGAACGACCGATCGGGTCGTTATAGAAAGCCTTTGTGATATCATGTTTGATTTCCATATTAGTCCCAGCCTTGGTTCTCAACCTTATATCAATGATGTTACATCCCGTACTTTAATATTAGGATGATTCGTAGCCCTCCATATGAGCTTGGAGGGATTAAGACCATTCATGAGGTTATAGAGGATTTGTGACTATGTTATTATATGACCCCGTAAGTTTAACAACCTTGATACCATTATATACATTGGATATGGTATTTTCAGTGGAATATTTTTGTAAAAAAGTTTGAAAAATATGATTTTAAATAGTTATTAATATTACTACTTTCGAATATGTTTTAAATTATACACATAATATGGAAAAGTTTATGAGATTTCTTTATTGTAAAGATAGAAATAATATTCTGACCAGAAAAGAAGGTTATCTTTTTACCATTTTAAGAATTAAGCATACGAAAATTTGTACTCTTTATATGAGATTAAGAAATTTAGAAGTTGCGAAAATATATATATTTTTACATGAATATTTTAATGAAATAATAGTGTATTGATTTATATGGTATCACATGACCATAATAGTAAAGTATATTATAGTAAAGTATATAAAATATCTTAAAAGTAAATAGTATTTTAAGTAATTTGAGATAATTTTTAATTATATGAATAATTGGTTTATTAGTGATTTTTAGTGGGAGAGAAGTTTGTGAATAAATTTTTAAGTGAGATTTTGGATAATCATTGGGGGACAACACATCCACGTGGGACTATAGGAATTGGCAACAAATTGCCAACTATTTATGTGCTAAGGAGGAGGTGGCAATGTCTAAAGACATCTGCACCTTTATCTCACTTTGTTAAGAAAGTTATTGACATTGTACGCTACTAGATTTCTTTTCTTAGCAACATCCCATTCTTAGCATCAACAAAAGTTTTGCTGAGATTTCACTTTAGGATAACTAACCATGAAATATAAAAACTCTATTCCACACGAAATATTGTTCATAAGTTTTAAAGTGAATCAATTATTACTTCTTAGTGATGTAAATTAACGTGAAGCTATCAAGAATGAAACCCAAGTTTGAACCAACGCCCATGACCTTCAACGAGTTCGTATGAGCATTCGAGGTTAGATGTTTATGAGAAGGATTTACTAGTCGTAGTCATCCAAAGATGGAATTGAAGTATGTTAAGGCTAATTCTTTTTTTTTTTTGGCATGATCCACTTAATGATACATAAACGTAATGCTATCCCATAAGTGATTCTACTCTAAGCAGTTAAGCATGTCTATGTTATTTATTCCCATAAAGTGATATTTAAGCATGTCCAAGTATGTATCTAGTCCCCTATTGAGGTATATGATAGAGATGTTAATGTTTATAATATAGTGATACATGTACATGAATCTTCATGCATTTACCACCGTGCTACGGCCGGTCGGACAGTTACCACCGGTTGGGCAGTTATGTATCTTTATTTACTACCGGTTGGACAGTCATGCATATTCATTTACTATCGAGCTACGGCCGGTCGGGCAGTCATGCATTTACCACTAAGCTACGGCTAGTTGGACAATTACACATTTACCAATGAGCTACGGTCGGTCGGGTAGTCATACATTTACCACCGTGCGACGGCCGATCAGCCAGTTACCACTGATCAGTTTGACAGTCATGCATCATACGATATGGATAATAGATATAGTCTCAAAGAGAAGCATTATATATGTTAGTATAATAACTATGCATATACGGTGGCACTTCAGATATTCGGGTTGATTCTTATATGTCGTTAATTAATGTTGAATTATTGTTGTGTTTCAGTTCGACCTTACATACTCAGTACATTATTCGTACTAACGTCCTTTTGTTCGGAAAGCTGCATTCATGCATCCAGGTATAAATAATCAATTTGATGAGCCCTCATAGTAGGCAAGTATAGCACTCAGCGAAGAATCGGTAAGACTCCACCTCATTCGGAGTGCAGCCGAGTGTATAAGTCATCGTATTAGAGTTTTGCTACCGACTTATGGGTAGGCCGGTACCCTGTCCCATTTGATTTCGAATAATCTTAGAGGCTTTGTAGACAGAGGTTCATTTTGTGCAGTATGTCAGAGGCCTTGACGGCCCATGTGTATTGATGTTTTAAGAAAAATAGTTCTGTGATACAGTGTTTTCCACTTACAGTTGTACATTATGAGTTGTGGCTATGTGGGCCCATGATAGTTACGAAAGAATGAGTTGAGTTAACTCGACCGATGTATGTTCTAGTTTTGGTCGAATGATCTTGAGTTACAAAATGGTTCGCTCGGGCCAGTGCGGCATGAAAAATGATCTCTTAAGTAAGTACGACATTCTCCACAATGCTCCTTCCTTTTACCATGCATGCATGCTCATCAGAAATCAAGTTAGGAAGAAGATCAACCAACCTTTCATGAATGACCATTGAGAAAATTTTGTTAATGAAGTTGCTTAAGCTTATTGGCCTCATATTCGAAAATATTGTTACTTCTTTCTTCTTTGGCAGTAAAACTAAATTGTGTGAGTCACAAATTTTAGCGATTCCTAGCCATTGAAGAATGCTCTAACCATATAAAATATATCCTCACCAATGATTTCCTAGCATGTTTGATAAAAACACCCATTGCAACCATCTAAACCTCCAGCACTATCACCATTTAGTCCAAATACTGCCTTCTCACCTCCTCTTTTGTTGCCTGCTTTATAAGGTTATCATTATGCCCCGCCCCTACAATGCTAGGTACGTGATCAAGAATACCAAAAGTAGTAGGTAACCTATCTTTATGAAATTGTGCTTGGAAAAAATTAACTATTTCCTCAACCATATTTTCAGTAGTTTCCACCATTGGCCTCCACCGTTTTGTACTATTTTAACTTGCAATCTCTTTCTTATCCCATTCACCTGATCATGGAAGAACTTAGTGTTTCTGTCATCATCAAGGAACCAATTCATATCAGCCTTCTATTTCCATAATTCTTCTTCCAGTGATATCTAATGAACTCAGTTTGTATTTCCAAAAGTCTCTCCCTATTGTGAGAAGTAGGTTGCAATTCAAATTATGTTTCATGCACAATCACAAGTTCCTCAAGACTAGCTACTTTTGGAAAATGTTACCATAGGTAACCATACTCCACATTGCCATTTCATCTTGTAATTAAACAAAATAAAATGATTACCACTGAAATATGCCGTCCAATTCTCTTTAAAAACATCTAGGAATGTTTGATGCTAAATCCAGAACTTTAAGAATTTAAAATATTTCTTGATAGGTGTTGCATTTAAGTCACAAGAGGGACAGTGATCAAAACATGTTTTGGACAAATGAGTAACCTCCACTCCAGGAAGCATCTATTGATACTTCATGTTAGCCAAGCATCTATTAACCTCTTGGATATGCAATCATCATATGTTCTCCCATTTCACCATGTATAAATATTACCCTTGAAGCCTAAATAAAAAAGGTTACAAGTGTTTATGTAATACCTAAAATCTTCAACTTCATTCAAGGACACTGGAAGCCCCCACAACTTCCAAACTTCTCTTCCTCATCAACAATTATATTGAAGTCACCACCAACAATCCAAGGACTATTCACGTCTTGAGCTAGAGCATACATAGAATCCCATAATTTTATCCTCCCAATTGCATCACATTTGGCATACACAAGAGTGACTATAAAATCCTTTTGTGAAAGAGGATTTAAATAATATAGGTGTAAGTTGTTGTTCCATGTCAAACAATATACCAACCTCTTAATCTTCCTCCAAAAAAGCCCAAACCTTTTTTGATACATTAGCAAAAGCATGATGAATTCCTAACTTTATTCTATACTTCTCCACTTTGTTAGCATTTTGCACATGCTCCGTCAAGCCAATGAACTAAAATTCATATTGTCTATGCAATGTGACAAACCTCTCAGAAGCTTTCTTTGTATTGATTGGCCTTATATTCTAGATAATAACATTTATTACTAATTACTAGATTTAGTAAAGCCCTTCTTGTTTGTACTCCAATGCCAAGGACACTAGAATTTTTCTTCTGTTGCCTTTTCCTTCCTTTACCAACTAATTTAACCTTGTCAATTTGTCTTGGAGATAATTCCCTTGTCTTGCAGCATTCATTAAGTTTTGAGTGGTATATTCTTCGTCAAGGTCTTTACCTTATCCTCCACGTTGATCATCCTCCTTCATTGATACATTTTGATGCATCACTTGATTCTGCATAGGCTTAGGAATCAAAACATTGTTCAAATTTTTTCTGGCCACTGTCACGATCCAAAATTCATCAAGGTCGTGATGGCGCCGAACACCATTGTCAGGCAAGCCAACGCTCAATAGTTAATTAAATTCCTATTTTAGTATTTAAAATCGTTACTTTTCATTTCATTATATAATAATCAATAAAATTTACTGAGTGAATAACGTTGCTTTAACAATTCAATTAACAAATACATCCCAAAGTCATCCCAGAACCCGGTGTCACAAGTGCATGAGCAATTTCTAAGAAAAAATAACTGAAATACAATAACCGTCCGGAATACAATTGAGACAGTAAAGAAAGTACAACTTAATACTCTGAAGGAGACTCTGCTAGCTGTGGGTCGTCTCGAGAAGTGCAGCTCGCCTATGTCCCCATATCAACCGTGTCACGGCGCCAAGCGAGGCCACCAGATATACATGTACCTGTGCAACAAAATACACAGCAAGTGTAGTATGAGTACGAAAATAACGTGTACCTAGTAAGTATCCCGCCTAACCTCGAAGAGGTAGTGACGAGAGGTCGACTTTGACATTTACTAGAGGTCAAATTAATATAATCAAGTGTGATGTCAAACATGGACGTTATTATCAAATAACAATTAACAACAGGAAAGGACAACTTCTTCAATAAATCATAAATTCCCAGTTTCCGTCATTTCAATTAGTAACTTATATCTTAAGGCAATTTTAACGGTTCAAATCACAGATGGTATCCAGCAAATATCATGCACAGGAAATGCCGAGGGTCGAACGGCCCGAACCAACAATAATAAAATGTGCACTGCCGAAGGGTCGAACGGCTCAAACCATAGATGCATCTATTACCCCGCTCGCGAATCCTACATGCGACGCGGTCAAATATAAATAATAGAGTTACCCCGCTCGCGAATTTTACATGCGACGCAGGTACTCATCGATACACACATTCAAACAGTCAATCCAGGCTTTCTCAGGAAAACAATTACCCAAGGAAGTGATAAATTCTCTTTTAATGGTCACGAAGATAGTATTTAAATATTTGCTAGAAATTCATTTGCCAAGTTCGATAAGGTTTAAACATTTTTAAATTCATCAATAAAGTTACAAGTACGGCAAATGAAACATGCTTTTGGGTCCTAGAGTACCCGGACATAAGCATAATAGTAGCTACACACGGACTCTCGTCACCTCGTGCGTACGTAGCCCCCACAAATAGTAGCTCATATTTAAAAAAATTCACCTATGGGGACAATTCCCCCTTATAAGGTTAGAAAGGAGACTTACCTCGCTCCAAAGATTCGTAACCGGCTTCCAAGCTCTTTCGGTGATTCACATCCATGCACCACGCTCCAAAACTAGCCAATAATTGTGCAAACCCATAAAAATATACCCTAATACTTATAACAATTCAATTTATATAGATTCCCAACTACGCTCTGAAAGTTGACAAAATTGCGCTCGGGCCCACGTGCCTGGATTTCAAAAAAATTCAAAGATAAACATTACCCATAACCTCACGAACTCAAATATATAATTTATTCCAAATCCCATGTCCTATGTCGTGGTCAAAGTCCAAAAATACCAATTTTCTAGGTCTTTCGTCAAAATCCCAAATTTCCACAAATTTTTGTGTCTAATCCACGTATAATCCAAGTATTTAACTCAAAATGGGAAGAAATCACTTACCTTACACAAGATGCTGAAAATGACACTCCAAAATTTCTCCAAAATCGCCTTCCATGGAAGAAATGAAGTGTAAATGAGTCAAAACCTCGGTTTTTAAAAGAACACTGCCCAGGCGACCTTCATCGCGAACGCGTCCATGCCCTCGCATTCGCGAAGCCCAGCAGCTCAGGCCCAAAATTCTACTCTTCGCGATCCTCCAAACGCGTTCGCGAAGGACAACTGCCCTACACATTCGCGTTCTCATTCCCAACTCCGCGTTCACATAAGCAAAAAGACCTTAGGCCCAGCTCCTATTTTCCTTCTACGCGTTCGCGTAGTAGACTCAGCTGACCCCTCCGCGTTCGCGACCACCACCTCGCAATCGCGAAGGCCAAATCTAGTAGCCTCCAACTTTTCTCTCTGCGAACGCGGAACTCCCCTCGCGTTCGCGAAGAAGGAAACCAGATACAGCAACCACCAGCAGCAAATTCAGCCAGATTCGATCTGAAACCACCCCAAAACACACTCGAGGCTCCCGGGATACTGTCTACTCACGCCACTCAGTCCCATAACATCACACGGACTTGCTCGAGGCCTCAAATCACATCAAATAACATCAAAACAATGGATCACATCTCGATTCAATCTTTATGAACTTTGAAATTTCCAACTTCTACATTCGATGTCGAAACCTATCAAATCTTGTCCGATTGACCTCGAATTTTGCAGACAAGTCATATTCGACATTACGGGCCTACTCCAACTTCCGGAATCAGAATCCAACCCCGATATAAAAAATTCCACTTCTGGTCAAACTTTATAAAAACCTTCAAATTTTTAACTTTAGCCAAATGACTCCAAAATGACCTACGGGCTACGGACCTCCGAATCCACTTCCGAACGTGCTCCCAATACCAGATTCACCATACAAAGCTATTCCCAGACTCGAATTCTCAAACGGACATCGATAACACTGAATCACACTTCAACCTAAATTTATGAACATTTTCCAAACTACCAACTTCCAGAATAGACGTTGAAACGCTTTCGGGTCATCCAAAACCCAATCTGGACATACACCCAAGTCCAAAATCATCATACGAACCTGTTGGAACCTTCAGATCATGATTTCGAGGTCGTTTACTAAAAAATAACTACCTAACCATTTCTTCCAACTTAAAGCTTCCGAAATGAGAATTCTCTTTCCGAATCAACTCTGAACTTCCCGAAATTCCATTCCAACCACGCGTGCAAGTCTTGATACCTGAAGTGAAGTTGCTCATGAACTCAAACCGCCAAACGACGCGTTAGATCTCAAAATGACCGGTCGGGTCGTTACAGCCACCTTCGGGGGTTGATTTTTAAGGGAATTGGACATCACTGGTATCTTTTTCCTAGTTGAAACTGCACCATTAACCTTGCCCGCGACATTAGGGTTCATTGTAGTTAGGGTTTCTCCTATCTGGCTAGGGTTAGGTACAATTATTGTTTCATTGGTTTTGGGCAAGCTTTCCCGCTTTTTTGAGCTTCTTTCATGCACTACTGATTTCTTCATTGCATCACCTCCTACAGTAGATACATTCACCTCCTCTTTGACATTAGTATCACCATTAAGTTTATTTTGATCATCTTTCTACCACTTCCTTGTCATCATTATCCACTAATTGATCATCGTCCTCCACCTGATATGATCTTTCTCATATTGAATTTCCCTTTCTTCTTCTGAAAATTATTCTAGTTGATCACTCCATAACTTTCCCAGCGGTACATTACAAATTTCTTGTGTTTGAGAAGGAACTTTTTGACACGGCTGGTTTGTAGTGACAAATCTAGCTAAGTTACCACCTCTTATCTCCTTATTTATCTCTGTAACATTGCCTTCATTCGTTGTAGTATTATTAGCACCAAAAGCACGATTTACCCACTGAGTAGTGGACTCCTTCACTGTTGCATCTCCCTCCTCTTTGTCATTACAATTTATACTTGCATTATCTCTACCTCCAAAATTGAAAATTGATTATTAACTTGAACCTGTGTAGTTGCACCCTGGTCAGCTGGGACAATTTCTTTTCCAGTAGTATTTTGAACGTCATTACCACTATCCACAACCTCCACTCGATTGTCTTTGACCTCCTTCCTTTGTTTAGCTGGGTTGCTTACTACTTTACCACTGGTAAGGATCCTCACTGGAGGATTATTGTTGGCATTATTCACCATATTATCCTGCTCTACCTGTTTGCGTTAGTCATTTTCCTCCATCAGTTCCCGATGTAATCTACACTCTTTACAACACTTGGGAATGTAATCATAGTGAATTTTAACCCATTCAGTTCTTATTTCACCCGTGGCTTCATTCTCAATGCCCATAAATACTCTTTTAGGTAGTTATACTAACAAATCAACAAACATTAACTTTACCAACTAGGTTCGGTCTTATTAATTGTAACCTATCCAAATGTAAAGGCTTACCAACTGCATATTCCAATGAAAACAATGACAAAGTAGGTAGGTAAGAGGTTTGGAAAGGAGATTCATGCCCAATGCCAAAGGTGTTTCCTCATCGATTTTGAACTTGGAATCATAAATTAGGGGCATCATATGATATTGATATCCATCTTTTGCCTTTAAGTGATAAGCACCCTTAGAGGTGAGGTTGATGCAGCCATCAAACAATGTTAAACAAATCAAAACATGCATGTCTCTGAAAATTTCATGTGAGGTGTGCATGTCATATTTATAATTAAATTGATAAGAGTGATCTTGAATTATTTAGAAATGAGATCACTTTAGTTAGAAGAGCTGTTTGTGTAATTCAAGAAAATAGTAGAAGTGCTAGATTAAGTGCACTTAAGGATAAATGTGAAAAGCATGGACTAAGATCAAGACTCGTGCATGAAGAAATAGTTACTTGATGGAATTATACATAGATGTTATTATAAATATAGAACGCCAATAACTGAAGTTGCTAATTCTCATTGTACCGATCATAACCGCTTGTTAACAGCTAGTACTTGGAATGTCATTGAAGATGTTGTAACATTTTTACAAAAAAATTATGTAGCTACACTTGAGTTTTCTGGAGCTTATTATCCTACTATTGCAAATGGTTTAGTACATTTAACTAAAATTTCTCTTTTACTCCATAATTTAAAGAAGAAAGAAGAATAATTCTGTTGTTGAATCTATGCTAGATACATTTAAGAAATATTTGTATTCATATTCCCCCTATTTACCTAATTGGTGCTATTTTAAACCCTTATATCAAAATGGCTACTCGTCGCCAATTAATCACTTCCTTATATGCTTATATGAAATATTTGACCAACCGAAACCCCTGATATTGACACTTGCATTTCTGATCGACACAAATATTTACAAACTTTATATAATTATTATGCTAACATTATTGTTGCTTCTTCTGTTGTAGATGAATATGCAAATATTCTTTCAAGTCCAGTTTCTACATCTCATCCGGTGCTATGGGGGATAATGATGATATTGAAGATCATTAAATTTGATCTAGACTAGAAGATCATCTACAACCCAGTAGCATGAATATTGATAAATTCCAATTTTACTGGCAAAAGGCAACAAAGCTCCGCACAAAAAAATTTATACCGCTGCCTTGGTGGAGAACCAACTCAAATCAATTTTCTGTTCTTTTGGCCATGGCTCGAGCCGTGCTAAATGGATCGATTTCAACAGCTTAATCAGAAAAGCACATTTAGCCAAGCAAGGCAGTAACTAAAAGATACCCCCATCACTCATTGGGTAGCAACGCTTTGGAAGTTTTAGTGTGCTTCAGAGATTGGATAAGATCAGAACGGCGAAATCAAGGTCATGAAGAGGTCGATGAACCGAAGGATCAAGAAATTGGAGATGTAATGGTTTATGGTTCCAATTCATGCAATACCGGAAACCAAGAACCTCATATTGACATGGAAGAATTTACAATGATGTATAGCATGTGATGTACTCTTTCTTATTTTTTATAATGGTTGTAAACTTTTAATTTGCAAGTTCAAAAATATAAAAAAAAAATCAAAATTAAACTTGCAAATTAATCTGAAGTATATTATTATGCAACGAAAATATGAAATGAAAGCCTTTGAAATTTTATCTCGGCCCAGTTCGAACCGGACATGCCCGAACCTGGACAGGCGCACTAGAACCTGAAATTGCCCAACCCACTAACAGCCCGGTATACCAGCTCACTAACCAACCCGAACGGGCTATTTTTTTCCATGACCAGCACGGTCTAGCCGTCAGATAAACACCTCAATTCTCAACCCAACCACTAATTTTACTGTTTCTGAAAAGATAATTAGCTAAAAATGACGGCGAACTAACTTTAGTTGCATGTTGAAGATGGAGTCCTTGGTTCCGCGTTGATATTGATTGATATACTAATATCATTGTTTGACGTAGTTATCAGCATCCACTTCGTAATATCAAATCATTGATAAGGTTTTATATTAGGACAACTTTTGCCTTTTTAGGCATTTTGGGTCAATTGCCGTTGTCGCTCTCAATTTGTTTAAATACACATATTTAACGAGTGAAAGAGATTTACAATTGGGTTGCCATCCATGCAACCATTAATCAAAATTATATTCTCATCGTTTCGAGAAAATTACAGATATTGAAATACGAAAGTTACTTCATTTTCAATTGAATCATTAATTCCTTCGCTTTTACTGAAGTAAGTTTTAAAAAATTTACAACTTACGAAAGATGGAGTCCTTGGTTCCGCGTTGATATTGATTGGTATACTAATATCATTAATTTTAGCTCTCAAATTTTGACATCAATTCCGTTGTTTTAAAAGTAAAGAGTAAAACATATATATCTTTCACTTACATGAAATTTCTTTAACAATGATTGTAACAGTAGTGCTAATAAAATGAAATTTGGATCAATATAATGAATAAATACTCCGACCTTTTACTGTATTCTCTTTGTTCCATCTTATACGATATTGTTTCCTCTTTTGTTATTTAAAAAAGCATGAGATATACGCCTTCCGTCACAACTTATGTGACGTAATTTGATTTAGCACAAAGTTTAAGGATTTCGTTTTGAAACTTGTGATTGTTATACGGGTAAAATCGAGCTCGATGTGCATCCTAGCCTCCGACATGGTAAGACAGGCTCGAGACATGGCATAAAGGACTGAAGATCGATCCTAAGTTCCATCGGGCTAGAACCGGGGGCATGACGCCCGCCTTCCAGAATATCGAAGGCATGATTCCCGAATCGGTCCTAGCCTCGAACGACTTCAAAGAAACATTGTCAGCATAACCAACAGAAGACCGAAATATCCGTGACCGACAGGATATTATGGCGGGAATCTCGGCACGTTCGTCAATGAGTGAATCAAGAGATAATTTACCTCTTATAGAATTGTACCTAAAGTATGACTCCCTACTATATAAAGGGGGTCTGATAATTCATAAAATACATTGTAACACGCATTCTAAGGCAATATATCATTATTTTTTCTGTTATTAGTTCTTTTTCTTTCGTTCGTCGGTGCTTGTTGGTACGAGCCCAGATCGAGGGAAAATATTTCACTAAGTTTTAAATCGTCTTCCTCATGTGGTTTGAGCTTACTTCATCCTTATTTATTTTATTTGTCTTTATTTACTACTTTGTGCCAAATAAATCCGCGTATCCTTAAAACCACTTACAAAGGAAAATGGAAGGAATATTGCCCGAAGTCCTATGGGAATACCGCATGACATCGAAGTCAAGTACCGGGGCCACCCTGTTCTCGCTGGTTTACGACAACGAAGCTCTAATACCGGTCAAAGTCGGAGATCCGAGTCTCGGGTTTTTATTTGCGGCCAAAGAATCGAACGACGAGGCCATGAATACGAGCCTGGAGATATAAGATAAAAGGCGCGAAGCCGCCCTTGTCCGATTAGCCGCCCAAAAACAGCTGATCGAGATATACTACTATCGAAGGGCCAACCTTTGACACTTCAGTGTCGGGGAATTAGTGTTAAGGAAGGTCACACTAAGCACTCAAAACCCGAACGAAGGGAAGCTGGGGCCGAACTGGGATGGTCAATATCAAATTATTGAGATCACCGGAAAGGGACTGTACAAACTCGGAACAATGAACGGTGAGCGACTACTGGACAGCTGGAACATAACTCACTTGAAGTGGTACTACTGCTAAGGTACGACCTCATTTATTTACTTTACTTATTTACATATTGAACTAACATTTGTAGGCGACCATCAAAGAACGACACAATTTTTAGGCCTAAAAGCACGCATTTAACTCTTTTTCCCTTGAATCAATTTTGTCCTAAATGTGTTTTTCGGCAAGGCTTATAACGAGGCAACAATAAATCAAGCTAACTTAGAATTGAAGGCTGGCTACGAACCGGTGTCGAAGATCACGACAACAATATCCAAGGCTTCTCTATGATCACCCTCGAACACTGGGGCATCACCCTCAGATAATGACTTTACCAAGGAAAGAAACTTTGTGATCGGATAGTCACGGCTCGATCGATAGGATTTACTATAAGGGCCAAACGGTCAAATGAACCTTTCCCACGTAGACTGCCCGAGCCCTAAAATAAAGCTTGTACATATGTGTAATCATATATATTACGTACAGAAATAAAAAGAAGTTTCTACCTTGCAGATAAATATCTTGTCCATTAACTTTTTTTTTCCTTTTTAGGAATTTCCTACATTCGATCCCCTAAAGATATCGAGCCCAAGGGCCTCCTTTATCCGGGTTCAAAAGATCTCTCTCACTCGGGGACTACCGTCCAAAGAAAAACTTGGACGGCGTAGCCCGGGGGCACAAGACCTATTAGGCAGCGCCCCAACCTTAAAGGATACGGCCATCCCCATTCGGGGACTGTTATCTTCGGCAAGCCCAGATAACTCGAGGTAACAAGCCCACTAGGAAACACCCGAACTAAAAAGGCTAACTCCATACTAAAACGGCTCGAAGACGTCCGAGACTCGTAACAAAAAACAAGGCCTTCAAAATTTCTAAACTAGTTCAAAAGGCTACCCTTGGCAGATATCATCTAAAGGGTTCTAAGTATTTTGGGAAAAGCTTCCGGTCATACCAAGCCCCAATGAATTGTAAATAAAATAATATCGAAAGAAAGGCATGTTCAAACCTCCGAACAAGACCTAATTATTACACGCTAAGGCATTTCGTATCTTTGCAGTCATAAATAACTAAGCAAAAAGAAACGAGCTTAAAAACTGTCGAAGGAAAAAAAGAGCCTTATATATACGAAAAGATATTTACAAAGGCCAAACGGCGTTGACAAAAAAGGTACAAATGTGCAAAAACAAAAACAAAGAAAAATATACAAAGTACTTAAACGACTTGGTCTACATCGGAGCTCGCCTCGTCACCGGGACCATTAGAGTCTTCTCCGTCCTCGGATCTACCCGATCCCTCAGAGTCTTCTACATCCTTGGGATACACCAACTTCTTGGCCTCGGTCTCTAACTCCTTAGAGGTCGCGATCTCGGCTGACACATAAAACCCCGAGCATGAACATCCTCGAGGGACTCCCTTCGGGACTGCTACTTCGTGTATTCGACCATGTCCCTTAAGCGGTCCTGGGCTGTGTCGATGCCGGCCTTATATTGGACCACCATCTCGTTGGTATCAGCTTTGGTCTCTTCAACCACCGACTTGGCCGCTTTGAGCTCCTTGGCAAGGGTTTTTCGACCGGAGACGACCGAGCTTAGATGAGATTGGAGATCTTCAATTTTTTGGGCTCGCACCTCAGCCTTTTCCTTTGTCGCCCAAAGCTATACCTCTATCGAGGTCAACTGCGCCCGGGCAGTCTCCTTTTCCAAGGCCAGGCGATCCATCTTGCCTCTCTATTCTTCTCCTCGACCTTGACTGCATCCATCTCGGCTCGGAGTTGGTCGATCTGATCGATTTTTTGTTGGACCTGTGGGTTCCGACCATAAGTCACCGTGTCCATCTCATCATCACTAACTTCAAATATTTTTACTTGTTCAAACATAACGGCGTGTTCTTTTCGAGCCACATCCAACTCAGCTCGAAGGCTCTTAGCCTCTCCTTCACGCTGCTCGCTGAGGAGTTTGTAAGTATCTCTCTTCTCTGTAAGCCCTCGTACTTCAACTTCAAGCTAGTACAACTCGTCTCGATACCGAAGGAAAGTTTCATAGTGAAGCATCGAGGCCAACAAATACAAAGAGAAACGTTAGGATTATCCATGAATTAGTCTGAGTACAAAAGGAGAAATTGTAGTCATCAGATATCTGAAGTTACCCAGTTCAGCGCATGTTATGCTTCATTGAACAGGAAGGGCGCATCTACCTCGTTCATCTTGGCTTGGTCTTCCTCGGTCACTAGGCACCGCAGGTAACGATCCACCCTTACAGGGGCGGAGAGGACCCAGGCTTCCTCCAGAACAGAGATGATGATAGATCACTTCCAGTCAGGATCCACACTCGGAGTTGGGAACTAGTTGATCAGTTTCGGGATCGAGGAAGACTTGCTTGCTCCCCGAAGATGGACTCTTCTTCAGTACCTCTAACTCACCTAATACGGTGACATCCTCCATGGTGATGGAATCCATGCCATAAAAAAAATCATAGGAGGGGTCATCCACTCTATGGGCCCCCTTGTTGGGACACTCTTTTACCGTTTGGGGAAGACCGGCCTCGAGGTTCTCTTGTTCGGAGGCCCCTTTCCCTTCGAGCTGCGATGGCACGTGGGTTATCTGGACAAAGGTTTCTTCTTCTTCTTCGGATTCATTTTTTCAGTTGGTAGAGCGAATACGCAAGTGGTGCTCGGGCACTGGTGCCTTCTTTTGGCTTGTGCACCAGCCTTCTTCTTATTTTCTTTTTCTCCGAGATAGGAGAACTTGGAGCCCTTTTTCTTTTCTTCTCTTCGGTCAGCCTTGGAGCAGGGGACTCGGAAGGTAAGTTCTCGCCACAGTATGGAGTCATCAGTTCGGCATCCTTGGATAAACCTACAAAAAGAAGTAAAGGGAGTGAGGACTTAATGATAAAAGAGGAATCCAAATATTACCTACTCATGAAAGGAGTCTCACAATGGGAACGTTCCTCCCAACGAACCTTCAAGAGCTTGCTCCATGGGCGCTCGGAGTAGGGCACATGTGATACGATACCCTTGACCCACTCTCTTAAGTCGAGGGACAGCATTCGGGACCCGAGCAACGGCTGCACCACCACGAAACACCGATAAGAAAGAAGGAAATAAATATGAAATCGACTTTCGAAAGTAAAATTGTACTTACGTGACGTATTCCACTTCTCGGGGAATGGCATGCGCTCAACTGGGATCATGTACGAAGTCCTCACTCAGACAAAATGACCTTGCCACCCCGATCTCGGTTTTCATCAATACTTGAAAATGAGGCTTTGCTGGCCCAGCACATGAGCTTTATCTGTCCCCTCCAGAAATTCGGGGATTGTACAAGCGTAGAAGATGGTCGATGGTGAACGAGCACCCATTGATTCTACTCACGAAGAACCGGAGGAGGATCACGATCCTCCAAAGCGAAGGATGAATCTGACCGAGGCATATCTCATATCTCTTATGGTAATCGATGATGAACGGGTATATCAAGTCCATTGTAAAGGGATAAGTGTAAAATAGTATCCCTCGACATGGGTGGTAATGGCTTCATTGGGGTCAGGGATCACTCTGCCCTTATCGACCCAGTTGCAGTCTTATTGGACCGTACAGAGGACTTCTTCAGTGATCGAGCAGATATATCTCGAGACCTCCTCACACAGGCCTTGTACGGAGGAAGGTTTTTCAACCTTGAAATCGTCATTGACCAAGAATCCTCCAGGGATGAACATTTTCAAAGGGGGTTCAGGTACTGGTTTGTCAACAGTAGCGCGCGAAACAGTCTATGCGGCTTCAGTAGCCGGCTGCGAAGTAGAAGGAGCTTCTTTCTGGGGAACGGTATTAGAATTCTTTTTCATTTCTTTATAAAATGGAGGGAAAATGGAGAAAGAAAGGAAGTTGAAGGATTGTACTTGTTGGATTGAAATGAAGATGGACAAAAGTTCTTGCAAAGGATCTAAAATAACTAGAGTAAGAACTCTACATCAAGATCTCTTGTTGGATAGAAAGTATTGAAATCTTAAAGGTACAAGGGTAGAAGGTTTGGATGTAAAGTTGGAATGAACAAAGGAAGGGGTATTTATAGTAATTCAGTGGCGGTTCGAATCCAGGAATGGCCGACCGACAGCTGACACGCGTTTAATGCCATTAAGACTTGACTGGCAAGACGTTTCAGATGTTTTTTCGTTTCTGTCACGGTGTATCGAAGTAAGAATCGGAAGCTCATATCGTTTCTCACCGTCTACTCTCCGAAAAATGAGGGGGTATCTGTATACGGGTGAAATCGAGCTAGAGGTGCATCCTAGCCTTCGACATGATAAGATAGGCTCGAGACATGGCAATAAAGGACTGAAGATCGACCCTAAGTCCCATCGGGTTAGAACCCAGGGGAAGGACGCCCACCTTCGAGAATATTGAAGGCATGATCCCAAAATCAGTCCTAGCCTCGAACGACTTCGAAGAAACATTTTCAGCATAGCCAACAGAAGACCGAAATATCTGCGACGTGCCGGATATTACGGCGAGAATCTCGGCACGTATCAATGAGGAACCAACAATCAGTGAATCAAGAGATATTTTACCTTTTATAGAATTGTATCTAAAGTAGACTCTCCTACTATATAAAGGGGGTCTGATAATTCATAAAAGGCATTGTAACACGCATTCCAAGGAAATATATCATATATTTTTTTTTGTTATTAGTTCTTTTGCTTTCGCTCGTCAGTGCTTGTTGTTACGAGCCCGCACCGAGAGAAAATATTTCACTAAGTCTTAAATTGTCTTCCTCGTGTGGTTTGAGTTTACTTCATCCTTATTTATTTAGTTTGTCTTTATTTGCTGCTTTGTGTCAAAAAGATCCGCATATCCTTAAAATCACTTACAAATTTAATTGTTATCCGATTTTGAGGGTAAACAATAATTTTTAAAAATTTAAAGGATAAAAGCTTTGTCGGATCATATTATTTGTATGTCTACAAAAAAGTTTCACATTAAAGGTAAAATAGGTAAAATAAAAAATTCAAAGTTAAAGTATTTTCAAATATATAAATAATTTGATAAAATATATCATTCTCTGTGGAATGGACTAAGAGGAAAATCATGGTAAAATAAATGGAAGGTAGGGGTGTCAATGACTCGGTTCGACCAGTTATTTTATAAAATTTATACTATACAAAATTTTCGGTTATTCTATTATATATAGTCAAAGTTAGACTTTTCGAAACCGTCTCAATCATGTCGATTTCTCTTAGGTATTTGTACGGTTCTGTTAATTTTTCGGTATTTTTCTAAATGTCATGCAAAAGTCACTGGTAGAAGTTGAATGCAATAACATACTATACGTACTTTTATAGGACTTAGCAAAACTCTCTAAACACTTTTTCTGTTTAATGAGTGATGAATTAAGAAAATATGAAAGATAGCTAGAACATAGATCCGTCAACTATTCTACAATAATGTAAAAGAAAGTTAACAAAGACAAAGAAAATATAAATCACACGAGTGAAAATATATTAACTAAGTTGGGACTCAAGAATAAAATCTATAGAATATTAATATTCAAAAGATAAATCTAAATCATATGAAATGAAACATATTCAATAAATTGTAGTTTGCTACTCATCATCGCTAGAATACTTTGTGTCTTGCTAGTGAATATGCAGGAAGTAATATAACAGGGTTGAGAATTAGGATTTGGAGTTTTATTACTTATTAGCTTCTAACTGTTTTCATAATTTCAAGGCCCAAGAAAAAAGTTTAATACCTTATTATTTTTAAACTTAACGTATGAATATATTTTTCAAATGTAAATTTATTCGGTGCAGTTTGTTATTTTTTTCGATTTTATTTTCATAAAATTTAAAAAAAGGCAGTCAGGTGCACTAAACTCTCGTTATGCGTAGGGTCTGGTAAAGGGACGGATCACAAGGATCTATTGTACGCAGTCTAACCCTGCATTTTTACAAGAACCTGTTTCCACGGCTCGAACTCGTGACCTCCTGGTCACATGACAATAGCTTTACCAATTACGCAAAGGCTCCCCTTCAAACTTATCCTAATGATTGGTACGGTTATAAATGTATATAAAACGCTACATTTTATTTATAATAGAAAATAAAATCAATTTAGTACGGTACAAATTGATTGGTTTAATTGGTTTTTAAATATACACTCCGAAGGACTACTTTTTTGTATATAAATATGAAAGAAATCACAAGTCACTGTTTGACGAAGCTATGGACCGCGTTCTGTTACTTCATCTACCCTCGTAGTCTCAGTCAACCTTTCTGTCGCACTACTCCTATAAATATCCTTTTCATCTACCCTTTTCATATCTCTCTCAACTCTTCAAGAAAGCAAGAAACTTTCTGGATAAAAACAACAAACACCTTATTTTCACCTATAATAATATTCTTTCTTCCTAAGGTTTTTGTACAACAAGAAAAACAATGAGAACCCCCTTTTTCTCATCATCAAAACCTTCAACCCCTTCATATAATTCATCTTCTCACACCTTTTGTGAAACTTTAATGGAAGAAACAATAGAAAACGCTGAATTAATTATCAAAAAATGGGATCTTGATTCCTCCTCTGTCTCAACCACCTCTTATAACAGAGTCGCTAATCTCTTCCGTGATAATCCGTTAGAAGCCAAGCAACTTCTTAACGCCGTTAACGACTTACAACATGCAATGCAGTTTGTTATCAAAGATAGGTCCAGCTCTAAACTTCTAGTTCGAGCTCATAATCTCATGCAAATTGCCATAAGAAGACTTCAGAAAGAGTTCTATACTATCTTATCAGGGAGTCGTTACTTTCTTGATGCCGAAACGGTGTCGTCAAGATCCTCAAGATCATCCACTGCCACCTTATCAAGTCTTTCAGATGAAGATGAAGTTTCTGAAGACAATAATAATAGTGAAATTGAGAAGGTCTCGGAGGTTGTAATGGCGGATTTGAAATCCATTGCTGATTGTATGATTGGAGCTGGTTATGGAAGAGAGTGCGTGAAAATTTACAAACTTAATCGAAAATCAGTAATCGATGAGACTTTGTATTACTTGGGTATTGAGAAATTAAGCTCTTCACAGATTCAGAAAACGGATTGGGAATTACTGGAAATAAAAATCAAGAATTGGTTGAGTGCAGTTAAGATTGCAGTTACTACTCTGTTTCACGGCGAGAGGATTCTCTGTGATTATGTCTTCTCTGCTTCAAACAACATAAGAGAATCCTGCTTCTCTGAGATTGCTAAAGATGGCGCTTTGACTCTGTTCTTGTTTCCAGAAATGGTGGCCAAATACAAGAAGTTATCACTTGAGAAAATGTTTAGAGTGCTGGACGTCTATGACGCCATTTGTGACCTTTGGGTTAAAATCGAATTGATTTTCAGCTTCGATTCAACGGCGGTAGTCAGGTCTCAGGCGATGATATCACTGGTGAAGCTCAGCGACGCCGCAAGAGCTATGTTGTCGGAGTTTGAATCGGCAGTTCAGAAAGACACGTCGAAGGCAGTGCCGGGTGGCGGGGTTCACCCGTTAACTCGATACGTTATGAACTACCTTGTTTATCTCGGCGATTATAGCGACGCAATATCTGAAATAATGGTCGATTTACCGATTTCGTTACAGACATCGTTGCCAGAATCATACTACTTGAGCCTAACAACAGAAGACGGAGACTCTCCGCCTTCTACTGTTGCCCTATGGCTTGCGTGGCTCGTACTCGTCCTTTTATGTAAACTCGATGGTAAAGCACAACTTTACAAGGACGTGGCACTATCCTATTTGTTCCTGGCGAACAACTTAAACTACATCATTTCAAAGGTACAGGAATCGAACCTAAAGCTTCTACTTGGATCCGATTGGATTTTAAAGCACGAAATGAAGGTGAAAGAGTACATGTCAAAGTATGAGAGGATGGGTTGGAATAAAGTGCTGATGTCATTACCTGAGAATTTGACGATTGAGAATTCATCGATGGAAGTGAAGGAAAGATTTAGCAAATTTAATTCGAGTTTCGAGGAGGTATATCGAAAACAAAGTTCATGGGTCATACTCGACCAGAAACTCAGAGACCAAGTCAAAGTATCACTAGCTAACAAGCTTGTTCCGAGATATCAGACTTTTTACGAGAAGCACCGAAGAGAATTGGTGAGGAATGTCACCGGAATGGAGTCAATTATTAGATTTGCCCCTGATGATTTACAAAATTACTTATCGGATTTATTTCATGGTGCTAATGTTTCAATTTCTAGTATGGGATGGAGTGGGACATCTTCGCCGTCTGTATCAACGTCAATGCCATCCTCAAGTCGAAGCCGATAAATAAGTGCATATAAATTTTATGAGATCAGAGAGAAGTTTGTGTATACAACACAAATGTTTTTGATTTGTAATGTATTTGTGCATCGAAATGTTACGATGCAAATCGGGAATTGTACAGACCAATTTTAGACTAAATTTATTTGTTGAATGAAATGGCATGAGAACTTGGTTCATATCATTATGTCTATTGAAGATTTGTGGTGTATTCGTGTTCTATTATTATGGTAGTTAGTACCCCAGAGCCATGTTATCGAAGTTTCAATTGGCAGTTTAGAAAGATACGTCAAAGGCAATGTCGGGCGGAGGCCATATAATTCACCAGTTAACTCGATACGTCATGAACTACCTTATTTATCTCGGCGATTATAGAGCCGCAATATCTGAAATGATCATCACTTTGTCGATTTAATTACAAACATCGCTGCTGGAATCATACTACTTGAGCCTAACAATAGAAGATGGGGACTCTCTGCCTTCTGTCGTCGCACTACTTCTTGCATGGTTAGTACTCATCCTTTTATGTAAACTCGATGGTAAAGCACAACTATACAAGGATGTTATTGAGATTAGCTCGGTACTGAAGAAAGCAAGCTGATGCAGGACCTCCAATGGAGGTTCTCGAGAGTTCTAAGAGAGTAGAGAGAAAGAGAGAGAGAGAGAGAGAGAGAGAGAGAGAGAGAGAGAGAGAGTAAATAATAGATTGTAAAATGATATTCTGCTTACGTCACATTATTGCAAAATGTGTATTTATGTACATGTACATGTATGACAGTTATAATACAACTAGACTAACTGTATAACTACGGTATAACTACTACAACTAACACTATAACTAACAGCGTCTAGTTATATGTTGACTCAGCACAAATCTGTACAACTACATAATAATTTAAGACTCTCAATACCTCCCTCCTCAAGTTGGATGAGAGGATCTCACAACCAACTTGCCAAGGACATCGACATGTTTAACTCATGTGAGAGCTTTGGTAAGAATATCAGCAAACTGATCATTAGTTTCTACATGATGGAGAGAAATCAGACATTCCTGGAGTTTAGTCCTGACAAAATGGTAATCCACCTCAATATGTTTGGTCCGCTCATGGAACACAGGGTTGTGAGCAATGTGGATGGCAGATTGGCTATCACAGAAGACATCAATAGGACTGGACTGTGGGATAGTAAGTTCTTCAAACAACCTGTTTAGCCACACTAATTACCCAACAACTTTTCTAAAAGACATGTATTCAGTTTCAACTGAAGACAAGGAAATGGTCTCTTGTTTCTTGGACTTCTAGCTAATAGGACTATCTCCTACTAGAACGATATAGCCCGTAACAGATCTCCTGGAATCAGGACATGATGCCCAATCAGAGTCACAGTATGCAGATATGGAGCAATCAACACTATTGGAGAAAAATATCCCTAGTGTGGATCCTTCATGAGATATCTAAGAAGATGGAAAGCTGCAGTCAAGTGTGTGTCTCTAGGTGCTTACATGAATTGACTGAGGAGCTACACACTGTATGTTATATCAAGTCTGGTGTTTGTTAGGAAGTTCAGCTTGCCCACTAGTTTTCTGTAATATGTGGGATCTGGCAGGAGGGTCCCTTCATTGGCCTTTAATTTTAGAGTAGGATCAAGGGGAGAAGATAAATTGTTGTAGGCAAAGCAGTCATACTCCTTTTACATGTCTAAGGCAAACTTCCGTTGAGAGATGATAACCCTATCTAGATTGTAAAGAACCTCTAAGCCTAAGAAGTAGTGAAGTTTCCCTAAGTCTTTGATTCTGAATTGTCTATCAAGAAAAGCCTTCAAGTTGGCTATCTCTACTGAATCAGTACCAGTGATGATAACATCTTCAACATACATTGCTACAAAGATGTTGAGGATGAGGTCCTTTTGGAGAACAATGAATAGTCATTCTCAGAGTGTTTGTACCCCATTGATGATAGGGCTATTAGAGGATGAGTTATTAGATTGTGTTGAAGTGTCATTAACAGGAGAGAATTCAGGGTGTTGGTGCAAACCTGAAGATGTGATATCTACAGCACCTTGAACCTCGGGAAGTGAATTTTCACTTTCAATACAAGCAGGAAATGTGACTGATTTGAAAATACTATATGGGGAAACATTCTGAGAAGTCAAAGTCAAAGGAAAAATATTTTCATGAAACATGACATCCCTAGAGATGTGCATCTTCCTAGTGGCTAGGCTTAACACTTTGTAACCCTTTGTCCCAAAAGGATATCCTATGAAGACATGAGGAGTTATTCTGGGCTCAAATTTATCCCTATGTACCTTAGGTATAGTAGGGTAACAAAGACAACCAAATCTCCTCAAGTGAGAATAATTGGGTTTATTATGGTACAAAAGCTCAAAAGGGCATTTGATGTTTAGGTAGGTGGTAGGCAAATTGTCAATTAGGTAGGTGGCTGTCAAAATGCATTCTCCCAAATTTCTAGCTGGTAATTTGGATTGAAACATAAGTGCCCTAGAAGTTTCTAGGAGATACTTGTGTTTTCTCTCCACTACCCCATTTTGTTGTGGTGTGTAGGGGCAAGTTTTTTGATGCATGATGCCTTTGGATTGGTAGAATGTGGTAGCTTCATGACTGGTAAACTCCAGCCCATTTTCAGATCTGATGGTCTTAACATAAGTGTTAAATTGCTTTTCAATCATGGTTATAAAGGTCTCGACGGCTTGAAGAGCATTGCTCTTACAACTTAGTAAATGTTTCCAAGTGTATATACTGAAATCATCCACTAGTGTGAGAAAATACTTGTAATTATCATGAGTAGTGACATGGTAGGGACCCCATATGTCAATATGTGGAAATTCAAATATTTGAGTAGAGGTACTGGTTCTTTGTGGGAATGGAAGTATGGCTTGTCTAGCCATAGGGAAAATTGAACAGATGAATGGTTGTCTGGGTGAGAAAAGCACATGTATGGAGGACATTCCTCTTATTTTGACAAAGGGAACATGACCAAGCCTATTGTGCCACAAGAGATTTGCATCATACTTATCAAACACAACTGAGAACTCATTCTTATTATTGTGAGTGGATGTATTTTCATTTGATGAATGATGATATCAATGAGTGGGACCTATGAACCGTTCACTATTTACACTAGTAGACGAAAAACAGTTTCAACAAGAACTTGATACATCACAATTTGAGAAAGTACTTTTACCCTTTAGACACCTGGAACATAGGTAGTATAGTCCCTTCCTGCTACTACCAATCACCTGAGTCCTCTTCACTGAAGGGGCCTGTAACAGACACTGTGCATTAGTGAAGAGCACAATATATATATAAGATGCATTGCAAGAGAGTGGACATATATTAGATTGTATTTGAAAGAAGGAACATAGAGGACTTTGTGTAGGATGATTTCATGACTGAGTATCACATCTCCAAATTCATGTACTTTCACCCTATATCCATTTGGTAAGCTAATCAATAAAGGATATGGTAGAGTGGTGATATTGCTAAGTGTTGTCTTATTAAAGGTCATATGGTTAGATGTTCTTGAGTCTATGATCCAAAGGTCAGACTTTGATTTAAAGCATTTGCATGATGGTTTGTCTAAATCAATAGAAGAGGTGCAGACCACAATACCTGCGAAATTGACATCAGCATTAGTGATGTTGGCATTGTTGGAGGGTCCCTTGTCTGAAAGTGCTACAGCAAACTCATTATCTGCCCATATTGTTCCCTTGTTAGGTTGAAATTTTGATTCTCATCATGTGAAACTGAATCATCTTCCTTCTCATGAAGTAAATAAGTTGGAACTCTATATACCTTTGCAACAACTCCTTTTCCTCTGTTGAACTTGTGACCCTGAGTCAGACTTGAGCTATTACTCTAATTGAACTGTTGAGCATTGGCCCGATTAAAATTTTAATTTTTGTATGAGTTGCCTTGGGGATATCCATGTAACTTGTAACATTTCTCCTTTGTGTGACCCGGTCTCTTGCAATAGTCACTGAATGGGCGACCTCTCTTGTTTGCAGTGTAGTGTGTTTTGACGTTCCTAGCTCCGAATGGATTTTGATGTTGTGTAGATGTGGCATTCACATGTAGTGAAGTAGACTCGAGGTTCATTTGATTATTTGGCCTCCTTTGTTTTTATTCCTGTATTAGAAGGGAGAAAGCCTGTGCCAAAGACGACGGAGGTTTCATCATCAAAATGCTTCCTCGCACTATTGTATATACCTCATTTAAGCCCATCAAGAATTGAATGAGTCGTCGATCCTGCTCTGCTTTATGCATCGTTTCCTTTTATCCACACGTCCAAACACAGCTGTACTGAGACTTAGTACTCAGGGTGTTTAATTCTTCCCACAGTCTCTTCCTTTGTGTGTAGTAGGCAGTGATGTCTAAGGAGCCCTGAACAAGGTCGTTGATCTCCTTTTGGATTTGATATAACTTCTCCCCATTTGATTGATCATATCGATCTTCTAGCTCCCTCCAAAGCTCGACTAAAACATTAACATACTCAACACTTTCAGAGATCTCTTTTGTGAGGGAATTGAGAATCCAGGAGGTCACCATATCGTCGCATCTCTCTAGGTTTCCTACATTCCCCATTTATGAACCCTAATTTGTTTTTGATCGATAGAGCTCGTAACACACTCCTTCTCCAAGACCTATATCCAATTCCATCAAATGGAACCAACACTAGCATTACTCCAGGATTGTTCGAACGATAAATGTACAGAAGATTGCTCGCATCGATGAACGACTGGTCATACTAGGCGTTGTTTCTTCGCTTTGATTGATGGCCATTTGAGAAGATCTTATCGATGAAATTGACCAATATATCAACCGATTTTTTGAGTAGATAGATCGATTTCACTGAAAAATCTTCGATTCGTATGCAAATTGCAGTATGAACCAAGGAATCTAAAACCCTAGCATATGAAAAGGGAAAAGAGATTTCGAGATACTGAAAGAGGAATTCCGGTAGACTTCGAGTAGATATTTTCAACCGGACTCTGATACCATATTGAGATTAGCTCGGTACTGAATAAAGCAAGTTGATGCAGGACCTCCAATGGAGGTTCTCGAGAGTTCTAAGAGAGCAGAGAGAGAGAAAGTAAAGGATAGATTGTAAAATGATATTCTTCTTACCTTACATTCTTGCAAAATGTGTATTTATGTACATGTACATGTATGACAGTTGTAATACAACTAGACTAACTGGATAACTACTGTATAACTACTACAACTAACATGACAACTAACAGTGTATTGTTACATGTTGACTAAGCACAAATCTGTACAACTACATAATAATTTAAGACTCTCAATAGATGTTGCATTGTCTTATTTGTTCCAAGCGAACAACGTAAACTAGGTTATTTCGAAAGTCCAGGTATCGATCCTTAAGCTCCTACATGGATCCGATTGGATTTTAAAGCACAAAATGAAGGTGAAAGAGTACATGTCAAAGTATGAGAGGATGTTGTTACTACATGAGAATTTGACGATTGAGATTTCGTCTAAGTTTAGCAAATTTAATTCGAGTTTCGAGGAGGTATATGGAAAACAAAGTTCATGGTAGGAGTGGCAAACGGCGAATCGGGTCGGATTCGGGTCAAAACGGGTAAAAATAGATAAATTATCCGACCCGACCCGACCCATATTTAATACAGATAAAAAACGGATTAACCGGCGGATAATATGGGTAACCATATTATCTATGTCTTGCATATGATCACTTTTGGGAGAATTCTTAGTTTTCCTATCTTGAGGAACCCCCAATTTGTGGCTTTACAAATGTAAAAGTTAGACTCATTCGTTATCTATTGGTTACCCATTTTCTAAATGGATAATATGATTTTTATTCATATTTGATCCGTTTTTAAAAAGTTAATTATCTAACTCATTTATTAATGGTTAATATGAGTGGTTAACTGTTTTCTTTTAACCATTTTGTCACCCATAGTGCATGGCCCTGGGTCATACCGGAGCCGAAACCCCAAGATCAAGTCAAGATATCACTAGCTAACAATATTGTTCCCAAAAATCGAGCTTTTTACGAGAAGCACGGGGGAGAATTGATGAGTAATTGCACAAGAATGGAGTCAATTATCAAATTTGCCCCTCATGACTTATCGAATTTATTTGACAGTGCTAGTGTCTCGGGTACTAGCATGAGATGGAGTGGGTCATCTTCGCCGTCCGTGTCAAAGTCAACGTCGTCATCCTCATCACGTGGTCGATAAATATGTACATTTTGCATTTTATGAGTTTGCGTAGATAAAACAAATAATTAGTTGATTTGTAATGTATTTGTGTAATGGAAATCCGGAATTGTACGACTAATTGAACTAAACACATTCTATTATTATGGTAGTTAGGACCAATAGTTGCGAATGGATGAGTAGTTGACGAATTCCAATAGAAATTGAAGTCACCAATTCGAAACATACAATAAAAGCTTGAACAACTCCTATAATAAAACAAAACGTGTTCTTTTCAATGGTTCAATATAAGAAGGACGTCATTATATTCTTCAGAAATATAAACGTCACTATGTTAAGGATTAGATTCACGTGTGTGTTTGTATTGATAGAAGCAATACAACTTTATATATATTATCTACTACTATTATATAAGCGAGGATAAGCTGGACATGGTCAACATGTCTGCTTCATCACGAAGCATTTGTCATTTCATAATGTTTTACTGTATTCCATATTAGTATATACATGCTCTCCTCTAGTGGTGGCATCGGGTTGGATATGAGCGGGTCAAACCGGATAATTTAGAAAACGAGTAAATTATCCGATCCGATCTGTATTTGAGATGAATAAATGTGTTTATCCAGTGCATAATATGGATATCCATATTATCAATGACTTCTTAAATATGATCACTTATGAGAGAATTCCGTGTCTTCCAAACTTAGAGAAACTCCAATTTGAGGCTATACAAATGTAAAAGTTAAACACAGGTTATCCATTTGGTTAACCATTTTCTAAGTGGATAATATGGTTCTTTATCCACATTTGACCCGTTTTTAAATGGTTCATTATCCTACCCATTTTTTGATGGATAATATGGGTGGATAACTATTTTTTTAAACCATTTTCCCCCTCTACTCTCCTCTAACTATGGAGGGATAGGGTTAGATTTGGAAATATGTCAGACACAACATTTAATAACGTGAGGTCCATTCAAATTCTCATTACATGAAGTATTAATTTGTACTTTAATGTCTATTTGATATCCAGGTAGCTAAAGCTACTTTAGTTACTATTGAGTGTAATATTATCCATATCGTAATGATTTAACTTGAGGGACTGTTTGATTTAGTTTAAGTTCAGTATGTGCAAATTAACCCACTATGTTTAAAAGTTTAGAGACTACGTACAAGTGCTTAACTTGAAATTTTATGTTGAGATCTTGCATAAAATTTTAAAAACCTTTTTTGGTTTGGAGATTTCTATGTGATTAGCTTTTTAAATGGTCTTTATTTTAATTACATCAAATACAAATTATTGCATAGAGAGTAAATTCACAACTTATGAAATAAAATTATAACCTTGTTATACATGCTAACTATATTACGAAATGGTAGTACCATAATGCTCAAGAATAGTTGCTTCAGTACCTTGTAAGTGATAATTAAATTGAAAATTTTAAGATACAAAATAAGGTTTAAAAGAAAAATACAATTATAACTGAATTATTTTTTCTAGCTCAAAATTCTAAAGGCACTACACTTAAAACAATGAAAAGTTACGAAAGTCAACAAGTTAAATCCAATTTTCTTATATATTACATAAATTACTGTATGAACTTAAAAGGTAAGTGATATTATTTTTATTATATAAACAATAGGGTTCGAAATAATACATGCATGATTTTTGAAATAAATAAACACTAACTTGCAACTTAACATTCAACTAATTTTAAAGCTTGCCATAAATTTATTATCAAAATTATTACTTCACAATATAAGTAGAAAAGAGAAACGCCCAGGGGGAAAAGATGCTTGCATAAGAAATATTACGTGCCCAAAAATGCATGTATAAGAGTTATTACTTTCTCCTTTATTTTTCCTTCGGTCCATGATGAATAAAAGAAAGAATAAATAAAAAATACTCAAAAGTTATTTAAAATACAAGACAATTTGCAAGTTTCAACTTCTTCTTTTTGGCGCATATTTAAGGAATAATAAAAGAAAAAGTGAAAATATTACAACTATCTACCAAAAATTATGTACCTTAGTTTGACCAATATTTTATTGACCTCACCAAATTTAAGATAAGTAAAAGTAATAAAGTCAGTTAACTCTGTCATTTTGTCGAGTACTACCGGGAATCAATCATGTGTACAATCGATTTTTTTTTTTTTGATTAATGTAATTACTCAAACTAAAATGTATGCATTCCAATGACGAATTATATTTTTAAATCTCACGCTTTCATTTTTGTGCATACACCGCTATTTTTGTTCGAAATTAATATTTCCCTTTTTGGTAGTTAAGCTAAATAGACCAAGACATCAATATCACAATTATTTAATTATACTTTGAAAAATGGTTCCTGAAATTTTTTATAGCAGTATCGTAATTGCCAAAGAAAATTTACAATAGTATTAGAAAATGTAGACCACAATATGTAGTTCCCAAAATTTTTTAATAGTATCGTCGCAAGATGTAGATCACAACACATACTTATGATAATAATGACAGATGTAGACGCAAAACTTATAATATTTTAGAACAATAGCTCAAATTTATAATATAGGGATCTTTACACAAATAGCCAGCTATATTTATTGTTTACTTTTTCTAGCCATATACATATATTATATAACAAACATATAATTATACACATATAATACATAAATTATATATATTATATATTCATCGACTATTATTAGTTTAAGCAACTGAGTGTAAATATAGTGTTATTGGGCCAGTGCTCAGCACATGCTTTCTCTAACTAGTATTAGTATACACCGCTAAATAACACAAATTTTCATCCTTTCACTTGTTAATCCGTAGCTCTTCAACCTTCCTGAAAATATAGGGAAATAAGACTTTCAATGCATAGATTTAAAATGATCCTCACTCCAACCAACAATTTTGGAGAGGTATTTGAATAATGATAGACAGTTTCAACTTCAAAGCAATTATTCGTGAACTCATGATACATATGCTGGAACTTTTTTTTCGTATTTTAGATAAAGTATTTTTGTCTAAATTTTAATAGCGGTACAAAAGCAACAATTTTCCCATGTTTTACTTCAAATGAAAGCAAGGGCATCAGATAAAATAATTTTTAACTTTGCGCGAGAATGATTATGTAGAATCAGTGGCGTAGCCATCTTATACCAAGGGTTGTCAAGCGCACACCGTTCACCCAAAATTTATACTATATTTATAAGTTAAATAATACTTTATATTTTTATATATTATATTTTGAACACCTTAACACAATTGAGTAGGTAGTCTGGCAGTTCAAGGATTCAAAGTGACGTGTTGTTCAGGGGTTTAAAGTTCTGCCTATTTTGTTTGCCAAAACAAAACGGAAACCATCATGTGTGGTTTATTTGATTCTTTATCAATCTAAAATATTTTCTAATGGAATAACTCTTAAAACTTAAAATTTGTGTGGAAATAAACAACTATTCCTAAAAGTATTTTTTTAACTAAAAGTTATTTCTTATATAAGTTTAATAATTAAGTCAAGCTCTACAACAATTCCTTCAACAAAAGCTCTACAAATCCTCTCGACTCTCCATTCCTTTGGTATATGCTTACTTTAATTAGTAACATTTTTAATATTGTCTTTTTGTTATTTTAGTTATGATTTATAAGATTATAGTTCTAGTAAAAGTGTTTTTATAGTTTAGCTAAATGTTGGGTAGTTTGGTTTAAAAAAATTGGTACACCATTCATCCACAAAAAATAAATTATTGACTTGCTTAAATTTGACACCCTTGATAAAATTCCCGGTTACGCCACTATTTAGAGTATATTGACTTGCTATATTCCCGCATGTTATAGACACTACTTACCTATAATTAGCCATTAAGTTATACGACCAAAAATAGTAAAAAAAATAACCAATGATATATAACATTCAAAAAAAACTAGGCAAAAAGAAATTTTTTTAATATGTATGATTGGAATTCATTAAAAACACATAGATGAAGCAATATACAGATTTAGAAGGATTGGGGGTGATTTGGTTTTTTGTTAGTCCTGGAGTCGTCATCAGTCAAGATCGACTAAGAAGCAGCGAGATTCCTGGCTGAGGTGTCAACAATGGTCAAGGTCGAGTTCCGTTGACGAAGCTGTAACAGCTAGTTTATTCTAGCAGATATTTTCTACACTTGTACTATTTGAGTTTATTAGGAAAATGTCTCTTATAAATAGAAAAAGATACAATGAGATGGGGCATGTGACATTCTTTTGATAAGAACAGACTTTTGACAAAAGCTCTCTCTCTCCCTCTCTCTCTCTCTCTCTCTCTCACTAAGATACATACTCTACCTTTTCGCCAAGATTCTCGTTCATATTATTCCATACTTTTTCATCGATCCGAGAATAATTTGAACATTCTAGGATTTGTCTGTCACTCATCATTGTCAGGAGGACAATCATCTAGTTCATTGTTTATTGGGTGAATCACTTCTCCTATTTACTTAAATGTCATTTACTACTATTTATTGCTATTTATTGCTACATTATTGCTATTTTCGGGATAGTAAATGCACACTGTTATCAATCTACCAGCAGAACTGTTTAACATTAGTCACTCTTTCGGAACCCACATCTAGAAATATTATTATTAACTAGGTTTAACCCATTATCATACAAATTCAAATATTTTAACAAAAACTTGCTTTTTTGGTCAAACAATTTGGCGCCATCTGTGGAGATTTCTTAGTTAAGCTTTTAGTTTCTTCTAGATCTACAGCCAACACGGGTCACTAAAGATATATGACGCACAACCGACCATGAAGATCATGTGACTTATTACGCCATCGCCGTAAAAGGAAACAACCTTGCCAAGGAACATGTGTCTTCCACTTTGCTGAAAAAGTTCGAAGAAACCCTCACTGGAGGAGCATTAACATGGTATTCGCAGCTACCGACATGATCCATCGAAACTTTTGAAGAAATTGCCGACAAGTTCGTAACGGCCCACACGAGATCCAAAAAGGCTGAGGCTAGATTAAACGGTATATTTGCCATCAAACAATCTCTGGGAGAGGGATTACGGGACTTCCTCACCTGGTTCAACAGAGTAAGGATGACTTTTCCAAACGTGGCCAAAGGGATGGCAGTCGCAGCCTTTCAAAACAGGTTGAGCAGGGATGTCTTAAGAGCAACGAGGAAACTATTAAGCCGGTTGATGAAGTATCCCCCAACCACTTGGGATGAGATCCATAGTGCTTATTGCGCTGCAGTCCGTGCAGATGAGGACGACCTCAACGGGCCAACCCACCGGTTAACCTCAGTACTAGCAGAGTCAAGAAAATATCGAAGATAAAACGCCAGAAGAGATCTTCGATCCCATGGCCTAATAGGCAACGACACCAAACATACATCAGGAAGGCCACCGCCTCCTCTCCTCGCTACGAAGAAGGTCCATCTAGACCTAGTACGACAACTCATCGGAATGACTGAGGCATGTCCCCTTACTAGGTATGTTATTGTAAAATAGACACAATTATTGACCAAATAATAATAGGATAGATTTTATCTTGATTTCATCCGTCTGATGAATTTCATCATAATCTCAACCGTCAGATGGATTTTATCCTTATCTCAAAATTATCTTCTGGTAAATAACTATACACATTCTTCAATCTATAAAATGAACATCATTTAGGAAAATAACCTAGGATTTCCAATTCATTTCAAAATCAAATTAAATATTCTTATTTGTCTTTTGAAAATGAATTTTTAAATAAGGACAAAGATGTTCATTTTACACTTTATAATGCATTAATAGAGTATTTATGGGAGCAACATACTAATCCCGAAAGTTAAATATTTATGTAGAAATTAAACCAAAATTTTACCATAATGTAATATTTATTTAATTATATCGTATCAATTATTTGCCTTTTATTTGAATTATCCATTAATATGTGTAATGTATAATATTTGCTTACAGTTTATATTATTTAAAACTTTATGGTATAAAATAGTTGTATATTAAATGGTTATATAAGAAAGGAATATAAATTATAGGGGATGAATATGTAAAATCAAAAAAAGGATTTATTTTATGAAATAAGAAAATAAATTCAAAATAAAAAAACTATAATACAAAAGAGAGAAGAATATTAAAGGGATATCCTTGTTGGTGTAAAAAAACCTGGAGTTAATTTGCATGATGCAAGGGTCCTAACTAATATGCAGCACGAAGAACCCAAAATGAAAGGTGAAAAGAGAAGCCCAAACTGAAAAAGTGGAGAGCGAAAAACTAATTTTCTGTGGCTGCTGGGATTCGAGCCCAGGTCTCCACGGCCACAACGTGGAATTCTCACCACTAAACTACAGCCACCTGATGTCAATATTCTCCAATATAATATAATCATTGCTTATACATAACTTACAATGAATGCATAAAATAAATATACCTATTATGCGGGTAAATCAACTCATTTACATATAGGTTAGACCACCAGATGATATTTCACAATTCACAAGCCAAGGAATTGCCATTGCTTCATGCTATAATTGGTAATGTATTGGTGTTGTTGATCTCCAAGGTTAGAGACAATGACTCATGGAACCAGTGGCTAATATGAAATTTGTGGAATATGAAGGTTAACTATAAGATTGTCTCCTCAATAATTATGATGGTAGCTTTGGATTATCAGACATAAAAGAAAACATGCAATTGATAATGTTAATACCACCTACGGTGGACTGGGCTAAACTGGTAAAAGCATGTTGAATCGGGGGAAGCACATATATATTTAATTTTAGGACACCCGTTAAACTTATATTCGCATTGTAAAAATTTTTGTGACTTTATCTACTTTAGAACACACTTCAAATATCGCGTTTGACGATGTCTAAACTTTCAAAATTTTGTGTCTGAACTAAGATATTTCTGGTAGTTTTTGCATCTGAAGTAGTCCTTGTGATAGTGCCAGGAGCAGCCCGACGAATTTGTGGCCTAAAGCCAACCTTTATGAGGGACGTTAACTTTTTATTAAAAAAATTATTATTATTATTTATTTAGAGACTATTTTTTTTAGCTTTTTAGATGCAAAGTCATTAGAAATTTTCTTATAATTAATTTCTCCTAATAAGTCTTTGTCAATGATAATATAGATAATCATTTTAACATCTCATAAGACATTGTCGATCTTAGGTAAGATTTTATCAATTCTAATTATAAAAAACTTATTTCCGTTGAAGTAATGGTGACTTGAGTTATTAACAATATTCTATAAGCAATATAGACATTTAGAAAAGAATCAAATCTTCTTATTTGATTGAGTATATCAATTAAACTGTTATCTGATTATACTATTTTCCTTAACACTTTTAAATTCATAAAATAAATCTAAGTTATCAATATCGAATTGATTATTATTCTTTAAGGAACATTCAAGATTGTTTTTTTCGAATTTTCATCATCTAGTGATCTTAGTTTTTTACCGCTAAATACAAAATCAAAAAGTATTTTTATATGCTCCGAATTGTTCAAATCTATTATGAAGTGAAAAAATAGCTTTATCTACTATGTATAAAAAGTAATCAATTCTAAAAGACTCTTCGAGAGATTTTAAGATTTCATTTTTATTTTCATCAAATTAATGCTTCCTATATATCACACGTTTCTTACGAAATTTGGCTTTGATATTCATTTCAAACATAGCAATTGCAAATTCGTCTTCTCAATATTTGTTAAAGAAAGAAATCAAAATTTTCACCTCACGTAAAAAAAAATTAAAATTTATATATAACCTATTAGGTGTAACATAAAATGAGGTCCCATAATATAGGGCCTAAAGCAGTTGCTTTACCTGCTTTTGAGAAGGGTTAGCCCTTAGATAGTGCAAACTTCAAATGCGAAGTTACAAATTTCAAGTATTGTCCCCTGCAGTACAAACTTCAAACAATCACGTCTTTAAGTTATTTAGTGTAAACTTCAAAGTGCAAAAATTACACATAAAATCCACTTAAGACTAACTAGTCTGAAGTGAATCCCAATCGTTGCATGCACTTAAGAGTAGATTGCCCAGAAATAAAAATTTATTTTTTAAATTTCAATAATTTAGCACACGATTCAACGTCTAAATCTATTCCAAGTAAGCTCAAATTTGAAACATAACTCGTAAATATCTATAAAAAAAAGAAGAAAAACCTCAATCATCAATTTGTAAAAATAACAACAAATCTAGCAAACTCATTTTACAACTAATAAGAAGGAGAAGAAACTCTAAGCATTAAAAAAAAACGCCATAACAGCTCACTACCATTAAAGCACATAAAATCTTTTTCACAAACACCTGTATATTTATTGTTACCTCTATTTTCATAGCAAGTAACATGAGGATGAGGAGGAAAAGCAAAGAAGAAGCAGTTTGTCTGAAATTATTTTACTTTAGGTACTGGTTAAACTTTTTTTTTAAACCGAGCACAAAATGGGATTTACCAAATAGGATGCCTCTTTAAATTTTTATTGTTTAATCTCATCAACTAGTGTATTGTTATCTATAGCTCTATGGATTTATATACAAATAGCTGGTCGTATTTAGTGTTTATTTTTTTTTACTGAGTATACAACATTGTATACAAATCATACATATACTATATATCCGTCGATTAATTTTAATATAAGATATTGGATGACTGATTATTTAGGTTAATTCTTCTTAGACGAACCAGGAGGCAGATTATGTGATGAAACTATCAACACTCAAGGCAAATTTTGTATGGGTGAAAACCATTTGCAGCCACAAATTTTGCTTTAAAAATCAAACACCCCCTCTATTTTGAACAATTATCATTCTCTCCCCTTATTTCTTGATTGACTTTTTAAAATACCTATTTAAACCTCTAAATTACCAATATTTATGTCTTTAGGTTTTTTTATTTTTTACCATTTTAGTATCATGATATTTTCTTTTTTTCTAATATCTATGTTATGAATTTACCTATGTGGTGGCTAACTTCTATTTTCAAAATAAAAAAATAGAAAATAATAACCAAACATATAATTCATTGATGTTGAATAATAAAAAGGATGAGCAAAATAAAATAAATTTATTTTATCAATAATTGTACTCATAGTAATCTAATTTCAAAAATGTGTTTACACAATCGAGAATAAATTGTGAGAACCTTAAACATATCCTCAATGCAAGTAATATAAAATTTTGTAATTATTAAAAGTAAAGGCAGATATTAAAACAAAATTCCTAAAGGATTATCTATTTATCACTGAGATATTGTAACTTAAATATATTCCTAATGCACATTAAATTATGAAGAAATACCGAATAATCCTTTGGGAGCTAGTATTTCCTTTCAGTTCTGATACGGGGGAAGGCCGATCAAATGTGGCAAATAATGTAAAGGATGTTCCATTTATAATTTGAATGATTTATATAATAAGGTATAATATCATTTAAATTATAGGAAAAATCACGTAAAATGAAAAAAGAGTATTACATATAGAGAAGGAAACTGAAAAATGAGAAGGGCAAATTAGATATTGTGTACGATAAAGGGGTGAATGGTAATTGTTCAAAGTTAGGGGGGTTGATTTTTAAACTAAAGTTAAAGGGTGTAGATGATTTTCACTCAATTTTGTATCGGGAAAATAGAGATGTTGAGTATACTTCTGCTAAGAAGGGAGCCAATACTTAGATGTTAATGACACATGTTAAAGTCAAAATGGGGTGGGCTTGCCAACTTTCAGATTGCTAATTGAAAAATAGTCATGGTTTATAAATAAGGTGAAAAATATCAAATATTTAATACGGAGAAAAAAATTGAAATAAATAATACCCTTAATTGAAATACGAAAAAATGTCCAGGATAATATGTTGTATTATGAAACTCTTGTATATAAAGCTCCAATATATTATTCTGGATTTTTATTTGAATTTTAATTAAGGGTATTTTTGTTCCGGTTAAATTTTCGTATGAAAAGTGGCCAAGTTCCAACTAATTTTGAAACTATGACTAATTAAATATTCAATTAGCAATTATAAATCAAACTAATCCTTATAAAGTTAAATTTTTATTTAGCAGTTATAAATTAAACTAGTCCTTACAATTTTTAGATCCAAAACAGACAGCTCCGCCAGTAGGCTGAAAAATAACATAAACTCATAAATGAGAGGGCAAAAATGTTAATTAGATTGTACTTAAGGTAAAATCCTACTCCAACAAGTACGCTTTAATTGTTAGAAAAGTTCAACAAAATTTAACAAGTAACTCTATTAGTCAGATAGGAAAAAAACCAGCTAACATCTATTCTAATTCGTGGAAGTTAATTTTGTTTTCTGCATCCATTCTCTCTTCCTTTAAGTGAAGGAATAAAATTGTCTACCACGTCCTCCAACTTGAAAATCAATGCGGTTCTGTCCTATGAACTTAAATCATCAAGAACAACATGTTTTAAATCCCCCTTCCATGTAATCAAACACCTTGACTATTAACATATAGATTTTCCAGTACGAAAAATAGACATTCTTTTTTCGATAAGAGCAGACACATTAGTCTTAGTCACATCCACAACATCTTTGCCCAGACCAGTGATTCAGAACCAAAACGCTAGATAAATTCTATCAGTTTCCCTGCCAATCTGCTACAGTAGTTTCAAACATTCATGTTTATATCCTTCAATTTTCGTAAGCTAATTCAAGACGTTTGGTTTTGTACACCCTGCATAAAAGTTACAAGCTGAAGAAGTCTAGATATACAGAAAGTGGTCACAACTCACAACTTGTTTAGTAGATAAGAGTATATGGTTTCTTCTACCCAATACTAAGCCCTTCAAAAGTACCTTGGGGGGGATGTTTTCGGGTAGCAAATATCTGAGGCAGGTTCTCGAAGTTTCTTTCAAATGCATATCAAATCATTGATGCAGGTTGTTATGAACCAGCGCGCTAGCCTTTCACACGGAGTAATCAAAAATAAAATTCCTATCTATTCCATCTTTACTTAGATTTAAATCAAAGCAGCTTAAGTTGCCGAGAGCTACGTCAAATTAGTTACTGTAAGGGTCAGAAGCCTTCAAGGACATGTTATGGATTCCCTTTTGGTGGACTTGAAGCTCTATTTTCCGTATTGTCCAATGTTAATAGTTTCTTTTTATTATTCAAAAAGCTTCTCGCATAAAGGGTCCCAAAGACGATAACCTGAAAAAAAATTAAATCAAATGTGAAACAACTTTTTCTCCACAGAAAACAAAACTGAAGTTTCAGCTTCCAAAGTCAAGAGAGAAAGAAGTTAATGCTTACAGCTCCTACGCATTGCTCCCAGCTGAGGGGATGACCAAACCACAAGCAAGACAGCAAAATGCTCACCAACTAACATGAAATTCAGCACCAATATCAGTTAGGCACATGTCCACCAAGTGGTGAGTATCATTCCTTTTCAAACCCTCAAACTATTTCTTATTACCTGTCTTGTGGTCATTATGGTGGCAAAGGTTAGAGCACCAAATGTGCGGATTGTGTACGAGATAAAGAATTGACTAGCTGTTGCTACCTGCAAAAAGAAATTCAAACGAATAGTTACATACTTACATTTTTAATGAAAGAAACGAGTTCTACACAGTTTGGCCAAGTACTTGTTAAGCAAAAACAGAGAATCTCTATTTAAACAAATCAGAATTTTCATATTTTAAAACAACTTACAGTCGAAAGCAGAGCAATGTCAAAGAAACAATCATGATGGCGAGATACAAAATCAATTGCCATGAGAAGATTGCCCTGCATGATTAGACCTAAATGGAAAATAAAAAGCAAATTCTAGTCATATATAGTCATTGGAAAATAAACCAGAAAAACGCCTTTAATACAAACTTGGGGCACCCTACATCACCTTATAAACATTTAAAGCTATGTCATTCAACCACATACTGATCCTAAGAGAAAATGATAACTCACTGGAGCTGCAGCCATATCATTGGATCTTAAGTTCTTAACTAGCTTTCAAAAATTTCTGTACTAGTGAATGCAGATGTTTGGCTAGAGTTTCATCCAGAATCATCAAACAGAAAGGTCAAATAATATGCAGTACACAGCAAGGATATCAGAACATTGAGGAAAATTGATTGGTGCGTAGTGCTATGAATAGTCAAAATTTCGGACTTAAACTAAAAGGCAATCCAAGGCCAAACACACTGAAGCTCAGAAAATTAAGTCTTCTTACTCATAAGCTGTTGTTTGAGATTTGCATTTGAGACAATTTATAGAATCAATTAAAAGGCTATCAACAAATATATAGAGCACAAGAACTGTGAGTCCTCCCAGTAAACCATGGAAATTATTGGAGATGACAAGCTTAGCAAGAAGAAATGGAAAACAACAGAATAGTAAACTTTAGAGAAGTATTCAACAGCTTGTCCGGTGTATTATCTTTTTAGAGACGTAGATTGAATTCCTTAATGTTCACTCAAACAGAGACCTGTTTCCCAACTGCAATAAAAGAGATCTTACCAGTGAAACTAAGAAGACAAGAACAGACAGTTGTGTAGAATATCTGAGTGTGTATTTCCATATCATAGCCTTTAAAAAGTTTATCCTGGAACGTGCTCGTAAATCCATCAAACCTGTGAGATCAAGTGCTTATTAAAGCCTTGTTTCAGAAGCTAACAAATTAATATTCAATTTTAATAGGTGATAACCACATTGCTCCTTTTACTCATCTAAACAGGTCGAGATCTCAAGGGGCAAAAAAGACGCAACAACATATCCGTGTGAATATTACAGGAGCTAATACTCAAATTCTCCCCGGTAAGCACATGTTCTCTTAGAACAAAAGTGGTCATATAAGGAAAACTAATGAAAGAGAAAATCAGATAGGGGCATATTTGTTTCTTAGGTTAAAATTTTGTATCTGCTAGTGGTGGTGAAGTTTTTGATATCTTTCTTTGACTCGGGTATTATCTTAGTATTACTCTGCTATGGACCAATTAAAAGAGCTAGTTGAGCAATAGCATCAGGCAAATGGAATTGTAAGAATTTATTGGGAAAGCAAAATAACAACAACAACAACAACCCAGTATAATCCCACCAGTGGGGTCTGGGAGGGTAGAGTGTACCCAGACCTTACCCCTACCCCGGAGGGGTAGAGAGCAAAACAGGTACATATGCCAAGTAACATAGATTTTGTACCCCGTAAAGCAAACAAAATATGAGTTCAACGTATAACATGTTAATCATTCAAAAGGTTAGCACAAAGCACATTGTGATCTTCTTCCAACTTTGGATCAACATAGCACTTTCCAAGCATACAGCACTCGGAGTTCGATATCTAACAATAAATCATACAGAATAAGGTGAAAGACAGTATATCAAGGAAGGAAAAGAGAGAACATTATAGAAACGTTTAATGCTAAACAACATCATTAAAGTACAAGGTACGATACAGAAAGCTTGAAAATTAGTTTTTTAGATCTCTAGAACACATTCTCAAGAAAGTGTCAATTTTAAGCAAATCCAGCTGTTTAACTTAACATTTCATTAATATAACAACCAAAGTTTAAAATGTTGGATAATGTCAACTCATACCCAAGATAACCCATCATAAGAGAAACTCCCCAAATGGTGCTTTCCCTTCCTCGACTGTAAGGGCTAATATCACCTTCTGCCTAGAACCAAAAACAAACTGTAAAAAACTTTACCTCGAGGGTACAACTGCACAAGCTAATATACTCCAGATACTAGGCAACCCAAACACAAGTACAAGTACCAGAAACAATAATACTGTTACTAAGCCTGTATTAGATTGGAAAATCAGAAGTACATAATTCTGCTTAGTGCTAGTAAATTCTGTAAATAACTGACTTCAAAAGACAGTCCTCACAAGGTAAGCAACATTAGCGTCACACAATTCCGTGACACAATTCTAGCGTCATGGAATCAGAAAAATATTCATTCTCGTGTTTCAGGTCAGCATGAAAGTTCCAGGGAATTGCAGTACAAGCTGCCTAAAAACGTTGATGTCTTCCCCCCCAAAAAAAGAGTATAGGAACTTCAACCCCGTAATCTCCCATTCAGTACTCGTACCTTCTTTAGGCCGTTATATCTGTCCATTGGATGTGTATGTGGTCATATCTCTCTGTAGTTAGTGATCCAGTACAATAACTATTAAGCCTCAATCCCAAGCTAGATAGGATTGGCCATAACTCATAACAATCCTCACTATCAGTTTTGCTCCATCTGAAACCATTTCTCCAATTTAATGATTTAGATTGTCTTGTATTAGCAGTTCTTCATATTTTCTGCTGATATATGAATTTCTACCAAGATTAAAAGGACTCCTAGCAAAAATTGGACCTATTGGAAGCTTGCTTTCACGATTAGTCTTTATCCAAATAGTTGGTATCGCCTATATGGATCTTTTTCTCCCAGCGTATTCCTGTTATAACTTGAAAGATCCACGGAAAATACGTTCTGAAAACAATTCCTGTTATAATTTGGTTTAATGACAATTCTGAGACACACAACACGTAACTGAAAAGAGGACATTAGTTATTACCGGATACAGAATAAATAACGAACAGCCAAGTGTGACTATGAATGCAAAGAAATAGTCCTGCCCTTTGTACTTCTTTTGCATGATGATAGTGCCCCAGATCTGCATCAACACAAAAGGAAAAATGAAATGGGTATCAAATGGGAAGCATAACTCAATAGTGTAATTTGTATAAGCAGAGCATTGTAGGAGAGACAATGTAAAACTACGAGAGGAAAAAAGGGTGTTTCTTTATTGATATACTATGTGCTAAAATAACCAAAGGAAAACCCAGAAAATACCTTATAAGTTTAGGGGTCATTTGGTTGGAGGGATAAGGGATTATAATCTCGGAAAAAATTATAGGAATATTGTATCCCACGTTTGGTACCATTTCTGATTCCGGGTATAGCAATCCTGGGATTATTCATACCACAATCGCGGTATAATTCTTATACCACACTCTATGTGGGATAACAATCCCGGGATTAGTAATCCTAGGATTAAAAAAGCTTTTCTCCAAAAATATTTAAGAAAGACAAGGTTAAAATTGGGAAAAAGAGTTTACCCCAATTTATCTAGTTTAAACCAAACACAAGTTGTGTATTCTAACCTGTATATCTCATTTTAGTCCAATGAACAAAACATCTACCAATAAAAGTGAAGGCCACTAAATGATACCCTCATTATTTAATCCTTGTATTACAATCCCGTCATTCGTAATCACCAGATAAAACTTGTTCCCCAATCAACCGACCCCTTAGTTTTAGTGCTTCTACTAGTTATATTTTCATAAGGACAAACAAATTTCTAGGAAAAATTATTCCAAATGTGAAGCATTCAAAGTAGACGAATATGATTATCACGTACGTGATGAATTTGAGGAACAAAACATCATAGCTAGAAGCCTCGGAACAGCAATGCCAACACTCGAACAGAAAATGTTTTAGAAGCTGATTAGAAATATTCTACACCAGTCTCACACAGAGGAATTCTATGTACTTCCTTTTCCAGCAATTACAACAGTCTACAGCAAGTTAACTTACCATTACAGGTATCATTTTGGCACATTTTGCCAGGGTTTGAACTGGAAAGCTGACATATTTGAGAGCCTGCGCAAGAATTGATCAAAATTATCAGTATTTGTTAGTTGTTACTTGACAACTGCCAAAATTTCAACAACCTTTTTGTTCAAATCGTATTTGTGTTTGTTTTTCACAATATTCTTTGTATAAGGCTTACTATCTTTGTTCTCCTTTGTCTATTACTTCAGGTTATCATAAGGAAGAAGAAAAAACTTGCCTCGTACTGACAAGTTGTTGTGAGGATGTTAGACACAGAAACAATACAATACTTATGGATTGGAGCTACTGGGTCCAATGCCTTCTTACTTGCCTGCAAATCAGAGAAGAACTGGAGGTAAATACTTAGTGTAGTGTGTGGCAAAATTCCTAAGAATCACATCTAATACTGAAGACTTCATTCTCTGCCTCGTCAAGAGGCTCTCAGAAGTCAAGAGATTAGAATCATGTTAGGGTATATTTGCAGTACTAGATGAATAAGTCTTTAGAGCTTATAGCCTGGAAGTGTTCCATTACCAGTAAAACTCCAGCAGAGACTGCAGAGGTGGTAATCCGATTGCAAAAGACAAGAAATAATGAGTATATAAAGTAGTCCTTATTAGGGCCATAGGGAACTCTCATGATCTTTTCCTGCAAGTACAAGTTCCATCATCATGTCAAGGAAATAAAAAGTACACAATATCCAAAGTGAATGTAAATTGTGTTGCTTTATGAATATGGAACTAAAATAAAATCAAAGTGGCCGATTTAACAGGGCATAGATTATTATATATTTTTATGCCGTTACTCTGAAATATGCAGCTAAAGAAAGAAAATGCAAACGAAACCTTAAAAGAACATATGTTAAATAGAGAAGGTCCCCATTCTTATTTTTGGTTACATCTTCAATTAAAGAATTTGGAAAGCAGGATACAGATCAAGGAACTGGATGCTTCAGAGGTAATTGTCAACAGTTGCTTCTTACATGATCACATCAGTCCTTTTTTCTCTCTGTGTCTATTTAACATGTAATGGAAGTAAGAGAAAGAAAAAGTAGCAGATTTTACATGAGAATCAACAGAAAACATAAAAGAGTTCATAAATAAATCACAGAGTCAGGAGGGGTCATTATTATTCAGTATCAGTCATATTAATAAGAATGCGCAAAACAAAAAGGATGTCAAGAAAAGAGAAAACACTTATTCAACGGCTTTATGTAACTGAAGTAAGCTGTCAATCATTTTTTGATCAAGTGCCTAAACGAGCACGCCAACATGTCTAAGTACTTAAAGTAGGACTTTATTGCTATAGATTCTTAATTAACTAAAAGAAAATGCATATCCATGATGTAGTTGAAGACATGTTCGACCTTGTAGGTGCTGAGATAAGTACACCTCACCAAGATAGAACGATTTGCTTTAACCTGTGTCTGAATGGTCTGATGGCAGTTCCACAGAGAAACATGCACTTTACAGAGTCGTTTTACGCATAATACTTGTAGGCTGCCTAAGTAGACTCCAGGTGACTATAATATATGATGTGACTACCTACTTATCAAATGTACACAGTTACACACACACACACATATTATGAGGCTCCCACCGTAGAACCAAATGGTGCCTATGTTACACAGATTCAGGTATAATGTCACTTGTCAGTAAGGTGCTAATTTTCCTTTAGCCCTTACACTTAGGATATGGGCATCGAAAAAATTTAGAACTTAAAACTGTTACGGAGAACAAGCGAATGTAGACAATTTATCAATAGAAGAAAAATCCTAAAATTCATAGTTTTCCTTTATGAATATTTGTTTTATGGCTTGCTAAATACTTTTTTTTTTTGGTGATAAGTTATGGTTTGCCAAATACAATATTATGCTCCATATGCTCCCTTTTTTTTTCCTTGTAGAGGAGCTACACATTTATAACTGCTTGCTACGTTTTGAAAAGACATGACACCATACGTAAATTGACTGTACCCAACATAGATCTCATAGTCACTCCCCATTCAAGTCACGCCCAACACTATGCCTGTAACAGAAAGGCTGAACAGCCAGGATCCTTGGCTACCCCTCTGAAACAGTTCCATCAATCTATGGATTGATTTGAGGAATAATCCTCCCTCTTTGAGTTCTTCTTGACACTTCACACATTTAGTGATGGGATTTCAATAGCTATATTCAAGTAAACCTCTTAAAAGGAGCACGTCAGATGTGCTTCGTTTATTTTATTATTCTGCTGTGGTTATTGCTCCTTTTTTTTCAAATGCTTTCCAATGTTTTCCTTACTATTTTTCCATGGCTTCTTCACTACCGGTTTTCTTTTTCAAAACTGCTTTGAAATGCTTTCCTTGAGCTGAGTATCTATCGGAAACAACCTCTCCACCTTGTCGGAGTACACCCCCATACCTCGCTTGTGGGAGTCACTAGGTATGTTGTTATTGTACTCAATTACATGAGACAGCAGACTGATGTCATACATCCAAAATCCTATATGGGCAGATGAATAAAGTGAAGTACCACACTGACTTGTATCGCCACAATCTCTGCGGAGAGCTATATCTTCGATACTCTTTTACATGTATATTTCTTGTATGTGAGGTCATCGACCCTCTTGCGACTATATAAGTATCAAAAACTGTCGTGAGAACAGAGCTTATTCTGCAGGACTTCCGCACTTTATGGCTTCCTTTGTAAATTCCATTGGGCCCCATTGTAAGCACAAATCTTAACAATCTTGAATACTAACAGATTTTGGAACTATGCCGCGAAACCATTTCAGGATAAGCTTCCATTTGGAAACTGCAATTTCAAATTGTATAGACTCTCTATCATGTTATTACACCCACATGTATAAGCCTGTTTCAATCCCATATAGGACTGAAATTTCAGTGAGCCGAAGACAACTCATGAGAGAGAAGTCTTTAAAAATACATAAATTGGAAATGTTTCATACTAGAACATAATACCAAAAGCGTTTCTTTTATTCATTTCCAATAATAAATGGAACACTCAAAACTTATAGAATTAGCAAAATGAAAGCACATTTGACAAGAACTTGCCAAAAGCTCTTAGCTTAAATACCCAAAACTATTCCTATCTTTGCTCCAACTACATATTAAACAATCAAAAGCTTTTAGGATTATCAAATTAGTACAAGATGTTACATACTCAAACCAAAACCTTAAGACCAATGAGTGGAGTGGCTGCCCGATCATTTTTCAACCCCTTTAGATACACTTGCTTATCCAATGAGAGACTTTTATATGAAGGTGAAAACCCTTCTGCACATAATCCAAACCTGAGGTTCACACATGGACTTCCATGCAGGCCTAAAAGTGTGAGAATTAGTGTGCCGATGGTTGCCTATTATACCATAGTAAATAATTCAGAAATTTAAAACAAAACCGATCAGCGATGAATCGAGTTGTCCAAGACATTCAAAACCCTCTTTGAATTTCTTTGTATATCCGATGTTGAACTTTTATGTACAACTCAACAAAATCCGACGCGCATTAGACAAAGACGTTTTACACTGCTCTATGCAGTATACATTAATAACTAAAGCTTTTTTTCAGTTTTCCGTCACTAATGAATAAATAACCTAAGTGGCAAGTGTTTTCCTCTCATTTTCCTTTTCCCATGCAAGCACCCTCTTTCTAAAACCCTTAACACTATTTTATTATTATAACCAGGGGCGGATCTACCTTATGAGGTAGGGGTGCCACGCCACCCGCTCGCTTCGATAATTTCTTTAGTATTTATAGAAGGTAGCTGTGAGAAAACTAATATATTGTTAGAATGGCACCCATACATCACACAGTACACTCGGGTGCCACTGGTTCAACGCCCAGTGTAAAGGCATTGTGTGGCTTCATGGATGCGAGATCGAATCTCGTATGGAGCATCGGTTTTGGTTTTTCCTTTTTATTCCACTTATTAAGATTTCTTTATTCTTAATTTAGTTCTAGGGCCCAATTCTTCTTCCTTTTTTTTTCCCTTCGTTTTCTTCCTTTTATATGCTATCTCTCTTCATTTTTTAAACTTCTTTATACCTGTATCTATTATTATGCCTTACTTTATGAGCAACTTTTTTTGTAGGCAACTTAAATTGTTTTTACTTAGCATATAAATTCTCTCTTTTTAATAACACGAAACTTATTTCTATATTGGAATTTGAACAATATCTTCTAGTATTGGATTTTAAAAAAAATAAACTTCTTGATCAATAGTTGCTTTGAGTTTCTTATCATCGGTTAAATGTTTAAGGTTTTGCTTTGAAAATAATTGTCTAATAACACTACAATTAAGATGGAAATATTAACCCAAGAATAATAAAGACCTAAATTAATTTAGTCAAACTATGAATATATAGTAATTAAGCAATTTTTTTAGTTGGAGGCGCTATTTCATGAATTTTTTTTTTTTGTTAGCAATTTTTTTTTTTGAATATATTTAAAATTTGCTTTGTGAGTGAAAGACCCGATTCACCAAAACTAACTGAATCGACCAATCTTTCCTATTCGGTCTTTGTAGCTAGTAGTAGGTATATTATATGCATAAAATAGTGGCACCCGCAACCTTCGAATTCTGGATCCGCCTCTGATTATAACTACCTCTCCGACCAAAATAAGCATGGAGCAATATAGTGAATCTCAAAGCATTTAGAAATTTTCATAATATTAAAAAGCATACTCTATTTGTTTCAATTTATATGACATTCTTTCTGTTTTAGAATGTTCCATCGTATTTAACACCATTCTTTTTCTAACCAACTTTCACAACTTCCAGTAAATGAAATCCATTAAAAGTTCAAATCTTAAACTTTTTTTAATAACCTAGAAATCTTCAAGGACCAGTTGCGCACAGTTTGAGACTCAGTAGATAATAGGTCCGCCCCTCCACCCTTCTCCGTTTAAATGTTAGACTTTTGTTAGCAGCAGAGTTCAAACCTATGACGTGGGTGCCCCTAACGCACAAATCACAAGTTGTACTATTACCACTAGACCAAAGTCATGGGGTGAAATCTTAAACTTTGTTGAAATGCTTTTTTCTATCAAGCTAGCATTGCAACCATTATTTCACTATTATTTTTAATTGATAACCATGATGTCTGGGTCAGCTTGCGCATACCTCAACTAAATCCACGAGGTAGCTGCTACCTTTCACCAACATAGATAGCGGGTAAATTTGTACACCAAGGCTCAGACACATGGAAAGAAATCTAGTGTTTTTTCCAGCTAAATTTTCGCTGAGATCTTATAATTTTTGACAGACTTCATTGACCACAAAATCACATCCTTAGGTGCTAATTCACTATTTTCTTTTACTCCCACTAATATAATACATTAGTCAAAAATATCTCAAACTTCGTGCTTAGTCAAACATCTTCATTTGTATTAAAGCATAAACACATCTCGTGTGTGTTGATCATGCTTGTTTTTAATCACATAATTATATAATAAAGATCACGATATTAAGCAACATGCCTGTAAGATTCCATAGATGACGAGAGTAGACATGATTCCACCCACTGCAAAAGCTCCTTTGAACACCTTGTTGTCCTTCACCGGCGGCGATAGTGGCTCTGCCATATCCCATCCAATTACCCGCTGTCGCGGTCGCCGTTGCCGCCACCTCTATCTACAATACAAAACACAAAACATCTATACATACAAACTCACACATAAAATATATGTGTGTGTATTTTACGTTATATAAATGTACAAAGGTATAAAATAGGAAACTGAAACATGAAGCTCACCACAGCTGAGAAATGTACGGACGGTCGCCGGACTTCAGTTCTGCAGATCGCTGTTAATTTAACTCCGGGAGGTAAGGAAGAGTGAGTTAGCTTTTAGACTGACAGAAAAAACCGGTTTAGTGTTTCCGCCGGCGGATTTATGCTTTCACCGCTTTCCCCTTTTTATGTTTCTTTTTTTTAATTTGTTTTCGGTAATTACTTAGGGTGTGATGCCGTCAGATGGAATGGACCCACTAAACTAAACATAACATGTCCATACATCCATTAGATATTAGCCTAATTCCAAGCTCATTAGTAAATTAGAAAGGCTACGAGTTATATATATATATATATATATATATATATATATATATATATCCCGCTCAAGAATAATATTCAGCATAAATAATAATAACAACATAAGAGAGTAACAACGACACCAAATCTTTTATAGAATAAAATATAACACTCGAGCGAAGCAATATAATACCAATATAATTTTACAACTTGATAATATCAAAAGACTACTACAACTTCAAATAAAATAATATTCTTTAATTTTAAATATCACACTACAATATTTCTCCCACTCTATTTTCTTACAAATTATAAAAAATAGTTGGTGAATTACTCTGAAAGCTCTAGTACTTCTCTCTCGTTTTGGTATACTTAAAATAAAGAACAGTCTTCTATTTATAGCAAGCCTCACCATCCGAACAACCAATCAAATTTGGATTTTACAAAATCACATTTGCCTTTTTCAGAATCAGATTTTCCACCCTTTCCTCCAATTATGCTTTTTGTTTTTTTGTTTTATCAGGTAAGCCCCACACCAAAGTACGAGGGGTTGACATCGACGTGCATCCAATAGACTTCAATAATTTATTAGACTTCCGAATCTAGACGAGGATTTGAATTGGAAAAATATTATGCTAGAATCTAAGACGGGCAAGGCAAGAGCAGAGCAGAAGTACAGTGCCTCCTCGTCAGAACAATCTCTCATTATCCTCTTGTGCCGACATAGGCGGGGTGACCTTATCCTCATGTGAATGTATGTCACTGCCCAAATCAATGTTCAATGTGAACCTCGCCTCAACTGAATGGTACGGACCTCATGAAGTTTCCATTAGCTTCCCCATCCTTCTTAGCTAGAAACCCAAGAACGAACGGGACTCAATGATCACATCGAACTTCTCGTTATTAGTCTTTTTTTATGGATATTTCAAGGCCCTGATCGTATAATAGTTATCTAATTCTGTAACGATTCGGTCCGTCATTACGCGGTATACGCATCTATTCCCTTATTTCTGTCTTGTAGAAGCTCGATTAGACTGTTCGTGAAGTGTTGGGGTTGGTTGGTTCGGGTTCGGAGAGAAAATAGAGTGGATTGAGACACTTAGTCTCTAACAAGAGCTTTAGAGTTGGAAAAGTCAACCCGGAGTTGACTTATTGGTAAACGACCTCGGAATGCGGGTTTTATGGTTCGGATAGCTTCGTTAGGTGAATTGGGACTTAGGAGTGTGTTCAGAATACTTTTAGGGTGCCCGGTGTAAAATTAGGCTTGAATGGGCGAAGTTAGTATTTTGGCGAATTCCGGTTGATAGGCGAGATTTTGATCCGAGGGTCGGAATGGGATTCCGAGAGTTGTTGTAGCCTCATTATGTCATTTTGGACTTGCCCACAAAATTTCAGGTCATTCGGAGATGGTTTGGTTGGGTTTATGATCAAATGCGTGTTTCGAAAG